>JAQGAK010000513.1:0-70659 GCA_034696945.1 Lipothrix lubbocki | reverse complement strand
TATTATTTATTATTATTATTTATTATTATTATTTATTATTATTATTTATTATTATTATTTATTATTATTATTTATTTGAAATTGTTTCTTTTCCCTATTATTAATTCTATTTTGGGGGAAGTTTGGACTTCAATCCTTGAAAAGAATAGCAGAAGGAAAGAGTGTATTTAAACTTAATTATTGTATTTATTTATCTTATAACCTTCACCCCAATTTCTATTATAAAACTTTAAATTTTAAAGTTAATTTGAGCATATCGTCAGCGAAGTATCTAAAAGTACAATTTTCGGGATTGAAGGGATGGGAATGGGTACTTTGGGACCCTTCGCCGACGATGGAAATGATTACATAAAGTGTTTTATTTTTGGTGGAGCTCAATAATATTTGTACTTAATAATAAGCGCAGATAATTGCTCTGAATGATTAAGTAAAGTTATATTTTTGGTGGAGCTCAATAATATTTGTACTTGTTTATGTAATAATAGGCGCAAATAATTGCTCTGTTATCTCTATTATTGGAGCTTGCGTTTGTTCTGTGGGTTTGGTTGTTATTATTGTTTGTTGATGAAATGGTTTTCTCTACTGTCTTATCTTCTGTTATTTTAAATTAACAATAATATTGTTAATGAATATAATGATGACAATATTTTTTTATTATATTTGGAATCACCGTGTAAGAGAATATATTTGTTGAGGATGGATTTTTGAAGATTTTATTTTTTAATAATTGATTTTAAATTTTCAGTTGCCCTTGCGTCAATTCATGTCTTTATTACATAATAATTATTAACGTGTTTTTGCAGTAAAAGTTCAGAGCAGGAAATTCTCTGGGGAGATGAACAGCCGCAATGGATGACTGAATCTATTTATATGTGGGAAATAAAGTAGCTGGAGATAGGAGTCGGAGAGCTAATAATTTGTTTTTTCCTTCAATTATTAAAGCGGAAGCGGACAACGGGGTTTCAAATGATCAGCGAACTCCATGTCAGTTCTGTTGTCCTATTGAGCATCTTCTTTGATGATGGAGATAGAGTATAGATTTGGACTTTGGAGATGGCAAAACCAAAGTTCTGTCAAGAGCAGACCTTGAGTCGATGACTGGAGGATTCAATATCTATAATAGATAAATAATTTTAGTAAATTTTACTAAAATTATTTTAGTCAAATGTGGGCTGGGCGGGTTGATGAATGAAATGCGGACGGGAATAAAGTATAGGAACAGAAACGCATTCTACTCTACTATAGAGATACTGCGAGAGAGAAAAAATTGCTTGTTGTTATAAGCTTATTAAGGAGATAATGGAAATCAATGAAATAAAATCAATGCGGTTATTATGGCTTTTAAACTTCATTAATTTATTGTTATTGCATGAATGCGTTATAATAATTTATGACATAATTGACTGATATTGACAGACTGGCTTTGATATGTTAAACACGTAGTGAAGTAATGCAAATTGTGTTTGCTAAGCTATAAGTGGAAATTATTCCGAGGTTATTATGCGGTCTGGGGATTGAGTCGGTAAACTTTTAATTGGGTGAATAACTTCTGTTAGATAGGTCAGCAATTGTGATGGAAATTAATGGATTCACTTGTCGTCGAGCAAGACGGTGGGCAGCTCTCTTGGACGAATCTAAAGAGTACAGTTGTATTATAGTTTTGGAGTTTTACGTGGTTGTGCATAAAATGATGAAATAATGCGCCCCATCCCAAATATCGAAGGGATGACATCCGGACAGAGATGTATTTGTATATATACATGTTTCCGTTTAAAAGTATAATGTACACGACATGTATGAGTATAGAAATTGTTTGGAGGGGAAACTACCTAAATACATGTCAATGCATGGCACGTGCTTGGAACATTAATGAGCATCATTAGCTTTTGTAAAGCTGGAGAGTCAACGAAGTATGAAAATTATTTTTGTATACCTACAATGTATGATTGGAAGTGAATTTTGTGAAGCAGACAATTTAAACAGACGTTCGTAATAGCATATTGTGGTGCACGCAGTTCTTGTTTTTAACCTTGATGGTAGATTACAATGTAATGAAAAGGTTGCCTAACCATGTACTGCAGTTTATCAAAGTCATATTATATGCGTGTTGTGGTATATAATTTATACTGTGTCATGGTTCATCGTCCAGATCAGGAATGTTGGAAACTGCTGCAGAAATATGTCAAAGAAGTAGGACAAATTAACATGGAAAATATTAACAACAGAATATTTACCAACTTTATTTTTAATAAAAAATATCACTCGTGTCACTCAACATATAGCTCTACGTACTTTCATATATTTATATATTTTGCCATAAAACTGAACTTTCGATAGTAATGCATTTAAGTAATTAATAGGCGGGTTGCTTTCTTCAAAGTGTACTTCCCCGGACGCTCAGCGTTCATGTACGTAGCTTGATACAGTTTTAAAAAGGAAACTGTCCCTTGAAATCCTTAATTTATACAAACTTTTATTTTACGAACTACAACATTGTAATATATTTTTAATTTGAGCGTGGTTCATAAACTCCCACAGTATAGTGTGATGTTATGATATCACTGCAAACTGGTTAAGTTTCTGGGCGACTGCAGTAACTTTTTATAAATTTACTTTGTATTTAGTGATGCTGTTCTGAAGACATATACCCTAATTAAGTAACAGTTGTGGTACATATATGTAAGTATATATAAACAACCTACTAATACGAGCTTGATTGATGCACCTGGTCGGCCTGAACGTTATACATCGAACTTTAGGGGGGGGGGCTTTGAAAATCTGTGATTCATTGCCATCGGACTGCTGGAAGAATACACAGGAATTCGGTTCACTATATTAAGTGGTACACATAACTGAACAAAACGTGATCGATTGTCGATTTAACACATTATACTACACATTAATACATAAGTTACTTAAAAGGTTTTACATTTTAGTGAGAAAATAAGCTGCAGAAACATAACGCTGAATACATTTGAGCTTAATTATCTCGCCATTATGACATACAACGTTTTGCAATCAAGGTTAATCAGTCCAGTAAGATTTTTCTATTTTTACTATTTATATTTAGTAAGGCATACATAGTATGGTGATATAATGACTTTAGGGGTACCAAGGGAAGAATTCATCAAACAGAGATGTATTAACATAATTAGTCTGAACCGCTGCTGTTATGAATCCTACGCGACGGTAAAAGCAGTACGGATTCAAAAACAACGAATAAATTATGCGATTTTATATTATTTTATACTTTAACGTTTTTAGTTAAGTTAGATGCGTGGTTGACTTGTTGGTTGTAATCCTATGGAGTATAAAATCTTTTTTTGACTACCATGTTAGACTGCTGTAGTTTCTTCTTGCGAAGAACTCATACTTGCTGTATTCCCTGGACTGGAGTCTGCATCTATATCTGAGTCAGAATTGGATGCAAGTGAGCTTTTCATTTGTTCTTGTGATACTGGTATTAATAATTTATCACGTAGAAAAAGGCTATCACTGGTCCACATCTGATTTGTCCTACGAATTTGCTCCGTCTGCAATCACAAATTACATAAAGAATAATGATTTAATTTATTATAATTAATCGGACAGTTCTCCTTAGAGTCACATCAAGGCTTATCATCCAAACTTAATTCCAGCATTGCTAGAAATCGCATCTGCTTTAAAATACATCCATACTAATCCAAACTGTATCAACCCTATATAATAACCTATTACTCGTTTCTGCTTTCCGTTTAAATACTCCTTGAAAAATATTTTATAACTATGCAACCCAAATATACTTCTTCAAAATCTGTCTTTTTACAAATCAATCCAATGCATCAATTTTTAATGTTTTATTTATACTAATTTATCTTGTTTCGTAGATCACTCAAAGATCACTTTAAGCTTTAAAAAGTTAAAGACTGTTCTTCTCCAACGTTATGAAAAAATAGTTCCCAATGATTATATAGCCTGAACAAAGGAATATATTACATAATGAAAACTACACATGTACAACTAAATCTTGGAAAAAATTTAATTTGTTCTGAATGCATAAAGGAGCTCTATCACGTCTATAGTGTAGAGATTGATCTTCCTGTTATGTAACTGAACTGATTTGATTCTTTTGCTCTAAAATACTTTTAATTCCAAACTGATTCCATTGATTCTTCTGCTCTACAATACTTAAACTCAAACTGAAATCCCTGTAAATAGATAAATGATAAAAATGATGATTATTATTATTGTTATTATTACATTGTATATTACAATTGTACCAAAATAATGGAAAGCCTTGAATAAATGCAATTAAATAAACAAGTTTGGATTTTTCTTCAGAAATGAGGTCACTTACGGTAATTCCAAATTTAACAGCAATCCCCTGCATAGTGTCTCCTTTCTGGACGTTGTAGACCATTGTATTCTGGTCATTCCTTTTAAATCGAGATGTACTTCCGTATTTCTTCTGGCCCTTGGCCACAGTCCCAAACGCTATCCTTTCGTCTTCTCCATTGAATTCCATGTCGCCAACATTGACGAAGATTTTGTACCGCGCAATTTTGCCGGATAATGTAATCACTAATAAAAAAAATAATAATAATAAAATCCGAGATGTTAGAATAATAACGTGTTCCGCAACCAATCGCAATTTGGAACCTCTTGAACAAAAACACCATTGTTAACTGCTGAGAGCAGCCAAATAACACGGATCCTCATTATATTCTCCATGCGCTGGTGACTTTGAAATACTTCAACTTAAATAATATTTTAATATATATATATATATAAATGTATTTATATATACTTATATTAGAGGAAATAAAGGAGGCAGAAGGCTATTAAATATTATAACTGTGAAGCCTGTAACTACTCCTGCTATGTGCTCTCCTGCCCTACATATAATCATAACATATAATATACTGCAAGTAACAATATGATCAAGTTTATCCTCTCCCTTTAACCCTTTCCTTCCATCTCCGTAGATGGGGCTCCACTAGTCATCTCAGACGACTTGGTTCATGAAAAAGTCTCATACAATAATTATTGTCTTTCTATTCCACACAGTATTCCTTTTTTAGTTGTAAATTTTTAATCTATTTCTCTAATGTTTGTATTCAACTTGATCTTTAACCTCCACATAGTATTATTATATACTGTAGTCCACAGTTCATATAAAATAAATAATTGGAATTAATCATCAATTGTCTTATAGTACCCCAATCAACTATCTTATAAGGTTATAAGTATATTATGAGTACTACTTCAGTAAGTAACTTCTAAAAAGTAGGTTCAGGTATAATAATCAATCAGTTTTCGTATTTAATACAAAACTCAATTGAACCCGTAATCAGCTTTCCTATATATAGATATTATACATATATATAGTAATTACATAACCCGATAATAAGTTATAAGCTTTCTTATTATACGTAACCCGCAGTATAAGCTTCCGTATATATAGTTTCCTATACTTATACATAACTAAATTAATCAGCTTTCAATTACCTCAAATAAGCTATATAGGTAATCAACATGTCATAAAAATCCTCAGTCTTGAATGAATCTATTGGTTTAATAATATGTACGCTCGGTTTATACAGATACAATGACAATTTCCATCTATGTTAGTCTACATATTATGTACTACAACATACAGATTGAGTCATGAATTGGTTGATCAAATACAAAGCTTTGGTGTGGTAATACTTTCAATCTAATAAATGTAACATTTTATTGTGGTAAAAGTTTTAATGTGTTGTTATTGGTACGAGATAACGTTCCAGTGGAGTAAAGAGTATGAGCTTTAAGCATAGGTACTTATGTGGGTGATAAAATAATATGAGCTTGATTTATTGCTCAATTGGAAGGATGTTTAGACTGTGCTTTTTATATCGTTAGCTGTATAAACATTGAGGTTTGAGATATGGTGCTGCATGCTGACTGATACTAATATAGGTAGTACATAATAAAAATAATATAAAAAGTTATTATTATAAATAATGCAATATTACAATATTAATATTATTAAAATGCAATATTACAAGTATCTAATGAAATAATAAAATATTAATAATATTAAAATGCAATATTACAAGTATCTAATGAAATAATAAAATATTAATAATATTAAAATAAAATATTACAAATAATGAAATGATAAAATTACTTCCCACACATGTACATAATAATATATAATTAATGAATAAAGTTAAAGACTATGTGCACTTCTGACTTGGCAAAATCTGCGTTCAGGAATCAGGATGTAAAGTTCAAAGCAATATGCCATTTAAGCATCTGCTGAAACCGTTTTGTTGTGGTGATTGTGGTCGCGTCGCGGTGAAGCTACAACATGTACTATTATGCAATTATGCATTCCCATTCCACAGCTAATTGCTCAAGGGTTAATGTGCCTAACGAAATGCCTGACAATAGAACTTTTTCCTCTTGACAAAATAAATAACAATAAGATTATACTTTTGAAGTGGCGACTTTTCCAACGTATGTACTAGGTAGATACGAAGATATGTGTACGTATACGTTGTACATTCAAATATAGCTCTCATGAATATTTAATACAGCGATATCACTCTACTGCAAATGTACCATGGATGATCCTTTTCTAGGAGATGAATTAAATATTAATATATCGGTACCGCTCTGCTACTAATTGTTATAAGATAAACGGCCGTTCAAGGAGCTCTTTGCTTAAACTAATAAATGAGGTGGTTTAATATCTGTAGTCAAATTATCAGTAAATATAGAAGGTAGAAGCTATAGTAAATTTAGCTGGTATTTAATCCAGATTTTCCAACTTTTTCTCAATATTACATAACTTTAGATAGTGAATGTTAGCTGCAATAATTTATTTAAGTTAGTAAGTTATTTGTTTACCTATAAAATGCTGGGAGGTGAAGTTCGTGTTATTTTGCGAACAGCTGTATATTTTGTTACACAGCTATTGTTACTATACTTTTGAAGACGCAATTCCTTTAATAAGGAATAATAATTTTTCAAATTTTAAACGCAAAATTAGACTTTGAGGTGCTTACAGCAATTTCGTATTTTACCTTGACTCGGGATTATATTGTATATGCACAGGTGTATAAATAGCCTTGAGTGCTACAAGTTTCAGCAATAGACGTACAAGTATTTGTAAAAACAAAAACGTTGGAGCCACACGGAAAAATATTTAGAACATTTACACATGGAACATGTCTACATGCCAACAACAAAATGGTATGTGGAAGGAAAGGAAGTGGGAACAGAAACACCGTACAGTTTAATAGTATATAGTATCTGTGTCTGGAAATATCTCTAAATTTGGAGTTGACTAATAGGTCTTAAAAGTTGAATCTTGAAGGATAAGAGAGCATAGAAATGCATTTTAAAGAAATATTATTATAGTAATAACATGTACGGCCAAAGGAGTTATAACCATATTTGAAATAACTTATCCGAGACTTATGTTTGTAGTCCTCTTAAACTTCTTTATTTAGAACGAAAATTGTAAGTGATTGTCATGTGAACTAAATCAGTACCTCGGGCGGAGTTTAAAGGAATTTGGAATTTATTACTAATGCTCTCCGTTATCATTGCCACTGGCTTGGGAATGAAATAAGACAAGAAGTAAACAGGAACAAAATTCATCCTTTCTCACACAATCGGAATATACATTAGCCACGACACAATAGTGAGAAGCACGTGTGGAATATTTTTTTCCAGGAAGTAAACTTCACCTTTCCTGCTAAAGGTGTTTTAACTAATGCTCAATTTTCAACCTAAGGCAACACATTTTAATTTCAAGACATACAAACAAATTTCCTCATACGAAAACATAATCATTCTCATCCTTGGTACTTGGTTTCTAACTTGAATTTCTGGATTTTAAATGGGAAAACGCAGTATTGAAGAATACCTTGATAAGCATAGCAGTTCCTCTGTAATAACATCTGGGGTTAGTTGAATAATAACATTTTAATGCAATATTAGTTTATATTTCGAATCGTGAGGCAGAGAATCTTTACCTTACTATTAAAGCAAACTAATAATACACAGTAAACGTAAACCTAGTACAATTAGTTGCATTTTTACTGCATTTAAGCTCAATTTTACAAGATTTTGTTTGCATACTGGAAATATTCATTTGCAAAATAAATGTGAGACTGGAAGGGCAATGACTTCATCGTGTATATATAAGCTGCTGTAGAAGATATACGGATTTAGTTTCAAACAAAGACGAATCCCTGTCGTATTCCTTTGGTCTTGTTAGTTTATTTTGTTATTGTGTATTTCGATATTATCCCAAACTGTTACATGCCAACCGGCTTCAACCAGCGAAGGATATATATATATGCCTAACCGTATTAGTACACAAACAATTGTCACATGTAGAACCTCATTCTAGACTAAACTACAATCTAAAATTTTTCCATCACAAGTCTTAACACAAGCAATCAAAGCATGGTTTTTGATTAAACAAAGTCTTTTTTGTAGTTATGTACACTAAATGAATTCCTTCCCACTTTTATCTATGTAGTTCTTATGGTGTCCTACATGAAAATCAATTTTGATTATTGATTTATATTTGAAGGTTTGAGTCCTATACCACAGCACAACACTGTGGTATACCCCTACAAAAATAAAATAATAATCATTTTATTTTTGTATTCAACCTCTTCAGGTTCAATTTAATGATCTGTGCCAACGTAAACTTGTTTTTGGCAAATAAAATTAACTTTTTGGAGACGGTAGTTGTGTTTACGTTTGAGTATAATGACGACAAAAAATAAATTCTTTTTTATTCCCAATGCGACCATATCCTTGTTTCCTTTTTATAAACTATGCACATCTGTAGATATCAAATGGAAGCGCTTATTATAATGGTAGATAGCAGTTTATGCATACGTTGCCAACATTGATGACAAAATTTCCCAACAGAAACAACAAAAATATAGTATTTCTACTACATCCTACTATATTGTCTAAATATTTTTCTGAAATTAGAAATAATAATTATCTAAAATCAATAATAATTCCAATATCGATAATGTCAAGATACTTACTGGAGTTATTAAGTTGAACATCATTTTCGTTCTGCTCCTCTTCCAAAGTAAGCTTGTTTAAGAACATCGTTACTAGAACTGGCAGTATTCCACTATAGCGTATCACTTCACAATAATAAATAACTCGTAAACAAGTTGGAATTTTTAATAATTCATAACATTTGGCCAAAATAATCTCACAGGACACAAAACACAGGAGAAATGAGGATGTGCAGTTTGTAATTTTGCTCTGAGCACACTAAAGTTTCAAAAGCTACAATAACTCCAATCCAGGTAAGTAGAGTTGAGGGTGTGGAGCTTATTTAGTTGGGACTCGACTCCAGCAAGATTATACCTACTAATTCGTCTGTTTGGAAGGAGAGAAACAATCGCACAGAAATAGCTACGTAAACGTAAGCTAAATGCGGTTAGTATTGCTATATTGCTGTCATTCAGTTTACAGCTCCATTATAATTACCGTGAGCATATGTCGACAAGGTTGTATTATACTCCACATTAAGATACTTGCAGTGGGAATAGTAATCAACATTATTTACGTGAACGTGGAAGGTCGAATGCTCTCCGAAGTTATGATGGGTTTACTCATTTCTACAGCTATATGCTATCTTTAACTGGAATATTTTTCCTACGAAACTCTAGTTGCACATTAATATGAAGCAAATTAGCATACTACAGATAACTTATTCAAACAGTGCTTATTCATGACAATAGCTTCTGCTCATATTGATACCCTGTAAATCATACCTAGATTTCTATGCACGCACATTTTACAGGTGCATGGGTACATTTTATAGAGAGGAAGGCCGTCGTATTCATATAATTTTTACGAGTCTATATGACTTGCAATGGTGTAGAAACTAACTCCCTGCACATTAGTCATGAATAAGCCACATCTTTGCAATATTATCCACTAAAAAGTAAGTACGTACAGCTTTACTATACAAACACCTAAATATGTTTTCTTCTCACCGCCAACTAAAGTAAACGAAAGTTTGCTTGCACACTAAAACGCGCTGCAAGATGAAAATTATTATTACAGATTTGTGAAGTAGTTATTTCACCCGCACTACTTTGGTGAATTCCGGATTGTTGATAATGTTCAAGCATATATTGCATTGCCATCCTTTCTCTAATTTTTTATGCATACAGTGGTTAATGTTAATTTAAATAGATACACAATTTGCGAATTGTATGCAAATTTCTGCATGGAGTAGGTAAAGGATACTTGAACAAAAGAGTTTGCGAAAACGAATGTGAGAAATACGCTAAAACGTTGACGTAGGACGTAAGTATGTATGGATATACTTCAAATGTACCTACAAATTGTACTAGTTGTATTAGTTTATTATAAATATTTCTCATAGCCTCACCAACCTTGCTTTCGTGTTGGAGGTTTTTAACATTCAATCAAGACGGTAATTTCCTTGTGCATTTAGAGTCATACTTGTATTAATATCCCTGGACTGGAAATAATATTTTCTTTACACTTGTAAAATTTGCTATATACCTTAAGGTACGCCTATCTAAAATATCTCCGAGTAGCTTGAGGGATTGAATGCTACTAAGTAAATTGTAATAAAATACTCATAATATCTTAATAAAATCGTGCCAATTTTCAATCAATTCATCATTACTTACGAACTGAATGTATAGTTTGCTGTGTTATAATTCAGACGCTAATTACGCACCTTAGCTTATTATTATTAAGGGCTAATTGGGAAATTTTAATGAACATGATTTTACAACTGGATGATCAGCATTCTTGTTCATCAATAATTTATCAAATAATAAATAGTAATGCTGTCGCTGTTACCGGATATACACTTTTGGATGACCACAGCCAACTAGAATATTCTAAAAATATATGGTATTGATACTTGTTCAATGAGATCCAGGACGTATCGAATAATTAAGATAACCTCATCCTTTGAAAATATGCCTAATGCAGCAATACCCGCTCGAAAATCAAGAAGGTACATAGTATTAGTCTAGGAAGAGGGAGACGAGTTTGGTTTCTCCGGACTTTAATTTGTGAACGCAACCACAAAAAGCAAACTAAAGTAAGAGATCTATGTACTTCACACTGTATTTACTTGCGTAACAATCACTAAAATCAATGTCCCGTATATAGTTTCTCTGATATAGACCCATATAAACTGTACTTGATATCTAACGATAACATAGAATCCCATAGGGTACGGCAAATATCACCTACGTAAATAAAGTCAAACAAATAAGCTTTGTTGAAACCCGAATTGCTGTGGGGAGAGCGCTAATTTATTAACAGGTTGTGGTACGCTCTTCTTTCAAAACATTACTCCTGCACTGTTTTCCAACCGTGGCCACATCCTCTTGGATTTGGGTTATCTTTGTAAATGAGTTTCTCATTAATGAAATCGCCCTTGTTAGAATTTTATATAATACCAGCGGGGCTTTGGCTTCTTCATCCAGCCGTTTTCCTCCACGCAAGCTGTTCCACAGTGATGAGAAAATAAATAAGGAAGTTGTCGTGTTAAATTTCTGGATTTACCACGTTGTTAATGCAAGGTCTTGGTAACTCCAGGCAGGTTATACTGATGTACGATATGTACAAATACAAAATACAACCAGTAAATACCAAATTATTGATGAAATGTGTTTCGACAAACTGCAAATCTGACTTTACATATAGATATACAATGCATTAATACATACTTAATTTTTTGAATCTGTTTTAGAAATGAATTTCTATTAGCACTACTTCTATTTTTGGTATGTATGCATTATCCCACAATCATTTTTTATTAATTTCTTTGGTGCTAATTGTTGTATTCAAATCAAATGTATTTTACACACTATTCCTCTTACTTTACCATATTATATCCATGTTTGCCAATTAATTTCGTGCTAATAATGATCTTAATAATAAAATTTTCGTTTACTCTATTTCCTAGTGCTTTGTTGCATTTCGGTTAAAAAAAGTTGTTCAAAATTTCAATGTCACTATTATTTACACACCAGACATCTGCATATTTAGACGTATCTGCACAGGTATGCACTTATGTTTAAGCCAAACAGTGAAAGACTTTACTGCAGAGTATAAATATATTCCTTGTTTAACCTCCAGTGGGATTTCCAGGAAACTAAGAAAGATCACTATTTGAGTATCAAACTTAGACTGTACGCTATCCTAAACAGTAAAATTGCCAGTGGATGAAGTAAACATAAGCATTCTAGATATGTGTTTGCTGTGCCTAAAAGTTTCTCCCAAATACATAACATCAGCGGGATTTTCAGCAGCTAAAGTTATAAAAAAATCTATACAACGATTTTAGCTCACAAGATAGTCACGGATAACTACTTAGTGACTCCACCCAACGAAATTACGCCATAACTTTTATTATATTTAAACTCATGAGCTTAGGTGCAGTTTGGAGAAGTTTGTTCGCTCTGATATTCGGGTTGGTGGGCTTTTAAAGTAGGTAGCTAGGTCAGAGTTGCTAAATTGCTGAATCCTCAGAATTGAAAATATTGAAACGGGGTAACGTGATTACACAGATGTTTCAACGACTTGTGTTTCAGGAGGGTCGCGAGTTCTCGGCCTGCCCAAAATGGCACAAGAGCTAATAAGTTCTTTCCTTTATTTCAAACAATGTCGTTTTTAAATAAACGCGACAACACTCTTAAACGAGGGTATAGAATCACTTAAAATAAATGAACGAAAATTGTTGAATACCATCGGGACTTGATTAAAAACACTAGTTGGACCTGTGAAATCCTGCTTGGTTCATGGTGGGACCGAGAACTTCTAGACCTTCCCGATTAGCTTGTGGTTTATTTATGTATATCATTTAAAACTTAAAACATTAGACAGCAATTATGGTGTCATTTTATTGTCTTAAAACGATTAAGATTTTAGTCACATCATTTGGAATATACGCATTTAGAACATAATATAAGTTAAAATATAGTTAGGCTGGGGAAAAATAAGGGAAAATTATGTAGTCACCCTACTATTAGCTGCAAGCACAGTATAGGATGTATGACGCCTTACGGAACACGGTTATTTTAGCAACTTTGATAACAAATCCCTGCTTGCTTTAACAGAAAACTCATTCTCGTTCAAAACATACAAATTGAAACGAGAAAACTTAGGCTCATAGTGTATAAGTAATCCTGAAGATCACGACTCTTATCCTTGAATCCAGATGGTTGGAGATTTGACCAACAGTGTTTGTGTAGGAATGATAGGGTTTAGTATTGCGTTTGTCCTAGGGAAGCAAGCACCGGAATCGGGGTGAGCGGCTTTATCTTTAGATGCATAAAAACTTCATCATGGTCATTCATACTACCTATGTACTTGATTTTCAAGTGCTTTCCAGACTTTCCACTTTGCAGAATCATAACAGCTTTCTCCACCAGCTGCAACAGTGGGCCTATGAGAATAAACAGCTTTGATATGAAATAATTTTGAAAAAAGAACTACCTAGAGGTATACAGATAAGTACCCAGTATCGTTTTCATGGATCAGATAAAATAAATTTGAACGTGTGGTTTTAGGGTCGACCAACAAGTATCTTCATTTTAATCCGAACATCCTTAGTATAGACATCTTATGGTGAACATTTATGTACGAACGCAGCAAGATGAAAGAATGAAAATCTATTTTAATTTTTTCACAAACCTTGTGAAAAGAACAGCTGAGGGCTTCATTACTTGGAGGATCACATGACCTTTTCTAACACAATGGCATAGCTATGATTGGAAAACTGATTGTCTTTCTGACTACAACCAAATTTGAGATCTATTAATAGATAACATTTACACCACGAGGTCGCGATTTGGAGAAACAACAATACTTTTTGCATGTATGCAGTAATGAAATACACTTGGAAAACCCGACGAAATAGTGTTGGTGGACCCAAAATAATATATTTGGAAACCCCAATGTTGGAGGAATGAAATATATTTGGAGAACCAACAAAAGGAATGTTCATGGGTTTACTTTTTTGTTGCCATTTCATATTGCTCAGCATCGTGCACACCTGCATCACAGTACCCCCAGTACCCAGTACATACGAATAATAATAATTCCCGCAGGTGGGAACATGTGGGGCTGCTTGGTAGTGACTCCGTACAGTATTATTAATAAAGTAAGGAGCTGAATCGCCGACGGAACGGTTTGTATTTTAATTTACGTAATTCAGTAGTGTGTTAAATTACTTGCTGAAAACAAGTTTTGACAATACACATTTATCATCATATTTTATAACCAATGTACGGCAGTATTCATAAACTATGTCTTAAATTTGGAAGACGATGGCAGGCACAAGTTAGCGAGATAAAACTGGATGGTCGTTTTCTTTATAATAAGGATGAGGTTGTGTGCGTAGGTGGACATTTTGCCTGATCTCCAGCGTGCTTTACATCATTCGATAAGTATTCGGCAAGGCAGACAGGATGGTAAAACGCCCCTATACTCCGCTTTACACGGGAGCACTTTGACTTGCAACGGGGAAAATTGCTCATATTAAATACTCTGTGAACCCGGTGAAGCCGTTAAGTGAATCATCCACGTTTATGTGTGAAAATAAAGGCATATGCTGGTAAATGTTTCCAACATACGTATACATTGAATTTGTCAAATTCAAACAGTGATTTTTATTGCCCTAAATGCATGTGGAATCACACGTGAGAATATTGCTGCGTTAAAAACTGACTTTTAAAAGTTCTGCGGTCAAAGGTGTAATCTACTGTTACGGAAATATGAATATGTTTGTTTTTGCTCTATATAAATATTCCTGGAATTTGTCTACACTGGCAAATTTCCAAGAAAATGTTGTACCCAGTAAAATAATGTGTGTGATGGTGCAACAAAAATATGAGTAAATAATAAATACTTATATTCTGTGTATTGGCTCTGCTTGGTATAGTCTTCTTCCTTCGTGGGACAGTTTTGTAATGTTATCCTGAAAGTGTTACACATATGTAATATGTAAAATTATTCTAAACATGCACCTTTCTCAATCTGTGGGATATTAAATTCCTACTAGTTTAATCAAGCAGTTTGGATTTATGAGAATTTATATTCTGATCCATTTGATAATAAAGCATCTCAAGCTTGAAAAAGTTCGAAGAGGTTGTAAGAGTTTCGGGGGAAGTTGGATAGTTTGCTAGCAGCTGGATTTACTCTACTGAAATTTCTAATCCAGAATCTTATAAATTGCATGATCATAAGCACTTTAAATAACGAAAAACTTCCGCCAGTGGGCTGTATTTCAACTATAAGCTTATCAAGAAAATCCTTTTTCTTGGTTAGGTATAATAATAAATCTCCAAAGAAAAAATGGAGGTATAGAGTTACTGATGAGCAGCTCTTTACAGTTAGATTAGCTGGTCCGGTAGCCACAACCACAACTATAATACTCTGTATATGTACCTCTTATGTATCTGACTTATACTCACCTCAGCAAGATTTAATGCTAGTTGGAACTAAAAAACTGGTAAATCTATAAACAAGATTTCTTTCCGGATTTGCATGGTGCTTTTAGGTCTTATGAACAGCATGGGGCTTTTCAAGTCTCATCCAAAATGTATGCGATTGTGGGATGGAGGAAAGCTAAAGAACTCTTCTCTTACCAAGACATATTTGGCATGCTTAAAAAAACAACACTATATAGACATTGCGTATACAAAATGGATGACACCATAGTATGATTTCACTGCGACTCAAGGGAACTGCTTGCAGGAAATAAATTAGGTATCCGGAAAACCGGCAGGGAATAAATTTGCTCCAACTCACACTTATTTCTCTCTGGCTTGGAAGCGGTGAATAAATTGAATTCAATACAGCTCTATGTGTTTGGAATAGATGTAGACATTTCGATACCAAAACAATAAAATAATGAACCATCTCAAGGGCGGGAATATGTATGTAATCCAAAAACCAAGTAGACTGTCTTTGGTGTCGGTCTCTCTCATGTTTTTCATAACTTCCTGGGAAAGAATCTCGGATATGTTTTCTGCTTTCCTTCCGAAAAGACAACACGATAGATTCTCGAAATAAAGAATAAACTTTTGTAAGCAGTCATTTCAATATTGCATTGATAATAATAAAATTTCCATTTTGATTTCAGTCTGTTTTATTATAACATGCATATTTACACATAATGTGCATATGTTTTGTTATTAGGATATCATGTATCACATCACAACCATAAGAATTCTACAAATTAATATTTTCAGATGAATACTCCCAGCCTGAAGATATACCGGAAACTCAACAAAATACAATTTATAAAAATTAAATTAGTTGAACCATTGATATTTCAAATTAAAATGAAAGCTTTACAGCTTTTGCTGCATTAAAAGAATTTCTACCACCAACAGACAGCCTGTCAATAACAGAGCAAACAAACACTGACGGTCACCAGAACGTTCACGGGAGATAAAACTTCAAACGAAAGTTAGAGAGTTGCAGATTGAATTATGTATTTTTCCTGTCCAGTCAGAAGAAAGGGCGTAGAAGGGTAATATGTTCTATTACCAGTTTTATTTAAGTTGTCACAAAAGAATTTTATAAAAGACATTCCATCATAAAAACTAATTTTCTACTTCAAACCCTTTGTCATTAGGTTACATGGAAGCATTAATGAAATATGCCGTATATGTAGTTTGAAGCCTCTGGCTATTCAACCAAGTTATTTCAATCTGGTTAAAAGAAGAGCATGTAAGAAGAACAAGAGATTAAAACTGTAGACATCTATGATGCAAAAGTTTCGAAATTGTTACATTTTATCAAGGTCTGTTATCACTGAATGTCTGGAACATCGTTAAACGTTGTAGACTTAATGTTGAATATAATGATTGTTCATTCCATTGTTTTGCCAGACATTGTTATTTTCGTAGCAGCAAAAACGTCAAAAACATCTTTGGAATACTTATTTGTAAATTCGTGTGGGAAAATGTAAGCAGTCTAACCTAACCTTATTCTTAAGTGGATCTTGAAGTGACAACAGGGGAAAACATCTTGTTTGTGTAATAGTTAGTTACAGTACCATATGAGAAGGACAACTAAATTTTTTTCATAAAAAATATATTTTCCTCAGTGGGCATAGGTTATAAAATCTGACAGAAGTCTCATATTTTACGTGAAGTCGATGACATACGAATTTTTACTTAGAAACAAAACCTAGCTTAAGTCCAAAGACCAACTTTTTTGCTACATTTTTCATCGTTCAATACCTAGGTAAATATTAAGTACATGTGAATGTCTGCGTACCACCATTAGTACGTCAATGTAAAGTAAGCAATGGTGGAAGTAACAATCTGTTGGAGCGTGTGAGTTAGATGTTTCTTGAGCTCTCGGGGAAAGAAGAACACGCAAACGTGTGTATTAATTTGGGAGGCATCTTCTCTGAATACAAGAGGCATCGTATTATATTGGACGGATGAGTAGCAAATACTTCATGAGTGGATCTGAACGTTTCAAAGCAGGAATAAAGTTGCCACTGAAATATGATGCACATAATCATATTTAATATCAAATGACAACTTAGACAAGTGTTTACATTCAAGCTTTTGATCCATTATTGCACATTTCCATCCATGCATGTGTATCATGTTCTACATCTCAATTCAAATCAGTTAATCTTGTCATTCCTATCATCAGTGCATAATAACATTCGTTGTTTTACAGGCAGATCCTTATCCTACTTGATATTTTCTTTACTTATGTGTATACTCTCATAATCTGTAAATGTATACTGAGTCGTTTCGGCTACTTCCGTTGGGAAGCAGTGTCAATAAATTGTCCTTCTCTCAACATCTGTGAATTGGATTTAACTGAACAGTCTAATAAGTATTGTTTGTTTTGGAGCAAAGTTCTGAACACTCCTCTTTATAGCTTAAATTAAGTAAAGTTTGTATTAGGACCTTTGCTTGGGTTTTCTTCATTAAACTGGAATGCAGAAGTATTGTGACATTCTGCATTTGAAAAGGCATAACTTTTTGTAATTGTTCCAGTACTGTTTTAGTCGTCATTTATTTTATCATGTACAGCGAAACCATATACAGAAAAATGCAGGTGAACAGGTGAAGAATGAAAAACAAATTAATTTGGTTTATACCAGAGAGTTTATATTCACCTACGCAACTCATGCTTATTCAAATGTACCATGGGGAGACTGTCAACGCGCAAAACTATATGAAAGAAGTGTCGAATTCATTATAGTTCATTGTTCTGGGTTATGGTACTTCCTTTTTAATAATATCATACCATGTGAGAAACCTTATGTACATTCCAAATACATCCTAAAGTTTCAAGGAACAATTGCTGAAAATGTAATCAAATTAGTATCAACAATTACCATAAAAGACATTACTTATGAGGCCATTGAACGTTGTTTTTGTTGGTTCGGGTAATTCTATGCAGTAAGTACATACTTCAAAGCTTTTATGCCTAAGTTTATTCACTCATGCAATCCTGTAACAGTTTAGATAATTAATTCTTACCTTTTTCGTCCCAAAACGTGGACAGTGTTCTTAACGGCACAGTTCTCATTGTCAGTCAACGGGCATGGTATATCTCTCCTGTTGCAAACAATAAGAAATACTGCGACGAAAGTCCCGACCCATAAATGTAGCCAGCTCAGACAAGAATTTAGCGGATAAACATTACTTATATGAAGTAATAATTACCTGTGTGGAATTGCTAGTTTACAAACTTTCGATTGTATACAACCTGAAGTAAGTTTCATTCTCTCTGCATGACTGTATGCAGGGGCCGTGTGATGAAATGAGATATTCAGTAAAGTTTATATCTTTCAGCATCGAGGATACGACTTAGGTTTCCCCACCACAAGGATACACAACCCATAAAAACATAATCGGATTCTACCAGTCTTATGGATGCTTTATTTTATTTAATCCTATATAGTTGGACATGATAAGATTCTGACGTTAAAAACAATCTACTTTATGAGTTCTGTTAAAACACTTAATTTAAAAAGATAGTTGGCCTTTTCATCTTTTACATATTCATGTCTATGGAAATACAGTATTGAATATAAAGATCAAGGTTCAATGAAAACCTAAGGACACATACGATATCATTTAAGAGAAACCATAGCCGTTAATAGTTTAAGGAATGCTAATGCGACACACAACAACTGAAAACCCGCCGAGAACCCCTATCTGACCAAGTTCATTAACATTTTTTGCATTTATTTGACAAACTTGGGGTTGGAGGAATAATTTGATTTGTAGATATTTTCCGATCATCTCATAGTCAAAGGAATGACATAACTTTAAGCTTCCTCGATGGATATGCAAGGTTACGTGCAAACAATATCATTGCGCCAAGTGAACTGTTACCTTTTCTTGGCCTTTCTAATATGTACTTCAAAAGAATAATTATCTGTACTTGTAATTCGTTAAGACGGATTAATAATCAAAGCACTGTTTATACCCAATAAATCATACAGGTTTTCTTCTTAGCTACTGTGATTATTACAAAGTGTTAAAATATTGGAAATTGTACATATACTACCCAAATTTTACTCGCAATTACAGAATGTGCAAGCAAAAAACAGGTAACAGAAAACAACTTAAAAGCACTAAATGTCATTTGAACCTATACGATTGGATTTTGAATCCTCAGCGTCATTGTTCAAATGACTAGAAGGGAAATTCAAGCTACACCCGTTAGTACCTACATGGTAAGTATATAATGACAGTATCAACTATTTACATTTTAAGAGCCATAAGGGTAAATACTACGGAATTGTATTTTGTTCAACAAAAGAATGCAATAAAAAGAAGAACTATTTGCCACCAATAAGTTAACGCGTCCTCTCCTTGAGTAAGAAACATTTCTAGCACCGTGGAATGAATTACATTGTAGAAATGTAGTAATTTACTATATACATAGAAGACTCGTTTTACAATTGACATGCAGAACCATACTTACGAGACAGCATAAAAACAAGGTAGGTGATAAGTGTCTTATATAACTATCCATTCGGGTTCTAAGCCCTTGGAATTTTTGTTCGGAGTTTGCAAACGATACTGACTTGTAAAGACAACATTTTCAATGTCTTTGTTCTTACGTATAGCTTACAATAAATGGATATGCTTAGTGTGTAAGTATGTATCATCGACACCCTACGGATCTGGTTTTTAACCTACACTCCTGTTTACTACACTGCTTTAAGCCTCTTCTCAACGTCAATTACGCCAATGAACGGTTATCAAAAAGCATTTCAATCGCTAGTCAATTAAATAAGTTGTCTAATGTGTGTTCTTATCTGGTATGCAGTTCAGCTTCAATACTGACACTTAAACTCGTCTGTACATATAACAACTACTATAGTGTAGTCTGAATATGTGAATACATATAACTACATACATTCAATACTTTTACATAAGAATATACAACAAACTAGTTAACCGTTGATTTTATATATGGTTTTACGTGTGTCTAATGTGCTCACAAGTGACTTTTGAAGCCTCGTACAGGTAAATACAATGTGTATATAAAAAATGCAAGTAATGCGCCTAGCGTAGACCGTCCTTACACTTCCTTCCATAGTATAAGGGTGGGATGGATTTTCGAAGAGGTATTTTAGGTTGACCTGGAGGCATTCGTACCGATTGCTTCAGGTACAAGCTTACTTACCTTCTTCTTTTTAAAAACAATATAAACTGGTATGCAGGTGGAAGGAAGATACCATGTCTGCCTTGTCGTCCTCACAACACTACCTGTTGTACCTTATATTATCATCACGTGTGTATAAGCAAGTGTTTACAACAATAAGCAAGTGCTTACTACTATATAAGCAAGTGTCTGCTTCTACTCCTATATAATCTCCCTCAGTTTAAAAACACTGTCCATTCCAGTTCAAGTGATGTAGTATGGATCTGTATTTAAAATATGCTACATGTACATATATATCTTCGTGAACGTAAATCGTAATTATGTATGTGAGGGATAAACATTTAGTATGCAGAATCTTGCCTTTTGTTTATTGGAGGCTAGAACTTATAGTATATACATACATATATAGTGTATATGGAATGGACAGGTACTCTAGTATATAGATAATACGAGGAACATGAAAAACGGTAGAAGTACCAGAAGACAGAGAAGTATCTTCCGTACACAGTACACGCTACAGAGGAAATATGCACCGCACCTGGTCTATCTTATCTCCAGGGCACGTTCTTAAGATGTCAAAGAGAAATTAAGGAGAAGCTGTTTCTTCTATTCAAGGAAAGAGACTAAGGCTCAAACTGAAGCTGCTGGACCACTTGCAAAAATATTGAAAATATCTGTTCATGATATACCAAGAGCACTGATAGCACATAAATATTCTTCGCATGAGTTTGTCTCTCCGGCCAGAGATTTTGCTGGCTGAGCTTTTGGACCGGCTGAGGTAATTATTTTGTTTACCTATTACACTTTACTATTCGTCAGCATTTACTCGCAAGTCTTACGATTATAATAAAATAAAATATTAGTGAGTGATTTACACAGTGATACTAAATTATTGTAGGAAGCAGAAATGTGAAGGAGAAATTATGGTGACAACTCCCAATTAACTTTTAGCTTTGTTTTGAAAATAAATCTGCGAGTCGGCGTAGACGTAATTCGTATTAGTCAGCGCGAAAACTCTAGATTAAAAACTAAAACGAACTTATATATAACTAAATATGTGCGATTTTTTCAAAACTCGAACGTTATCAAATTTTATTGACTGTGCTGACTAAAAATAAATATGTATGCCCGATAGGATTTCAAAGTCTCACAGATTAATTATCATGTGTCATTATCACTAGTCCACTGACATTTACCATTAGTTTGGGACCCAAAACTGATTGACTGTAAAAAGTTGTGTGGCAATAATATCTATATGTCAGTGCTGTTTATATTACATATAATTACTAACTTATAATCGCCAAAATCTTTCCGTTTGAGGAAATTTTTCGGATCATATTACTCAGAAAAGTTGTCATATTTTCTCAGAAGACTCATGCTTTTAGTCGTGATTTAATTAATATCTCACGGTGTAGAACAGATTGATCAAAAAGTCATTTTTAAGTAATTTTTCTGTCAATTGTACCGCGTGTGTTTGAGGATGTAATTATTTTTAATGACACGCGACATGTAGCATTGACAGCCCAGCATTCTACGTTTTTAGAATTTTTATAGCAGGAGGAATGGAAGTGAGTAGCTGCTCGAAGCAAATGTACAATTTAATTAGTTTTTAAGATACTGAAAGTTAATATTTTGTGAGATTGTGGGTATTCTTGCCTTCTAGGAATATGTGAGCAGAAAATGTTTTGAGTTACAATCCTGATATTTTTGCATAGACTACTGCCGTGCCAATCTAAAGCTTCCCACATAGTTTGTAACTTTTCTTCCTAATTCATGATTGAAGGTGACTGATCGTGAATGAAAAGGGAATTGGTGCGTAAGCTTGTTCCGAATTGAAAACGACAAAATACAAGACTGTGAGGTGGTACTGTTTTCTTCATGTCTGGCTCATGCTCTGCTCAGTCTGAATCCCCACTATAATGAGGAATTTCGGGTTCACAAGAGTAGAAACACTCAATGGAGAAAAGTGAGGGAAGAAAGCAGGGAAGTAGTCCGGGTAGCTCTTCACGTCGTGCTTACAGCCTCTTCAGCAGTATAATCAATCTTTCCTCGGCTTCAGGAGTGAAAACAACGGACGGGTCCTCATCGCAGCAGTCACCCCACACAATACCCATCACTAGTACAAATCATCAAAAACTATCTTCAGATGCACCGAAAAAGGTAGCTGCAATGAAGGTTCTAACGTATATTTGCCGAACGTCCCTTCAAGTTTTACTTGCCAAACTTAAATTTTTTTCGATTTGGAAAAAAATCAAAGTTTTTATGAATTTTTCTATCATGGCTAAAATATGCATATGCAGTGTACAATTCGTACTTAAGCAGTTATAATTTTCTTGTAGTCTAAAGCTTGTGAAGTTATTATTTTTTACCTTAGTTTTTCTCCAACCTAATGATCTATATTCGCTAGAAAATTAAATTGATAGAAGAGTTGTAATGATGTCGGTAAGGAGAGTCAAGAACATCGAAAGTAACAGATTGAGTGGAAGTTTGCAAATAAACTGGGCGACTTCCAGCATCAAAGGGAATAATAGTAGATGAGAGTGAAGGAAAAACAGTTTAGAGTAAGTTCAGCGGGGTTCAAATCCATTGTTTTTCTTGATGTTTTATAGAAAAAAGGTAATCAATCCTCATCACCCAACCAATCGATAGGGAGTCCGAGGACGGGATTAAATGGTCCAATGGGACCAGCACCAAAGACGCTCTCCATACTGACTGCTTTAAGTGAATTAGCTAATTCTGATCAGGCAGGTGTTATCGATTCTAATGATCCCCAAGACCAGGATGAAACACGGAGTGTGGGAGGCAATAGTAGTGGGAGAAGCAAGGGTGATGATAATCACCAAAGTAATTCTAATATTTATCGGAGAATATCCTCCACAACCAACCATCATTCACCAGGAAGCCAGAAGCACAAGCGGGATGACTTACCCACACAGCAGTCATCACTTGGTTTTCCGTCTATGCCTCGAAAATTAAAGGGATCGGACAGAAATGCTGGTATTACTGCCAGCCCCAGCGGCAGTACTACTAGTAGTGGGAATCGGGTTAAATCTAAGGAAAGAACTCCAGACTGGATATGGAGAATATTCCAACTCGCCAAGCACGGACGCCTCGAAGAACTTGTAAGTTTACCGCATGTTTACAACTGTATGCTGGAAAGCAAATCTCTGAGTCGTCATCCATTATTCATGTTCTAGCAAATTTCCATTCTCCAGATGGTGAATCTTCGTTTTTTGTGGTTGGAATCAATTCTTTTAGCAAAAGGGTTACTCTCCAAATGATTTTCCCATTTCTGCGCTTTATGGGAATTGCTTTACCGTAAGATGATAAAATGTGCTGATTTGCCAAAGATACAACCTCAACTCTCAATCGGCCAATATAGAGCTACACTTGTTATTTGTTTGTACTGCCGTTGTCACATTTTGGCACATTTAAATATTCTCGATAACATACTTATATCAGTGACTAACCCGCTTACGTTTTTACTATCAATATACAATGCCCAGTTTACATTCAATTCAAGCTAGGAAACTACCAAGAACTAAAATGCTGTTATCCATAGTTTTCGGAAAAGAATGTTTTTAAGTATTATAAGAAAGATTATAACCCAGTAAATTGCGGACAGAAATGTTGGATCGATACGGTTTGCTTTGTTGACACAAAATTTATTTGGTATTGGTTGACAATTAAGAAGTGTTGCATCAAAGCTTACGGATGAGGGGATGCAACTGCTTAAAATATATATGTCACAGAATATTTCCGCTGTACATTGCTGCTATATAAAGGATTGCCTGTTGTGTAAACTTAAAGCTATTCACATGGTTCTGACTAGGAATGGAACCAATGGACAAGTGGAAGACTCTGAATGAGCGATATTGAACTGAAATGTGGCTTGACTGTGAGACTCTCAAAGGGATGGGAATATAATGCGCTTCCTTAAAATTTATGTATGTACGAAAAGTCTACTCTCAATGATGTTCAAAATTTTTTATTGTAGCAAAAATCACTGAAAGGATTAGACCCACTGGATCCTACTTTAATAAGGCATTTAGTCGACGAAAAGGTATGAACATATAAATGTGTAGCTACATATATACGAAATACGTTATACATAGGAAGCTTACACCCTAACCAAATATTTAAGAACTACAAAAGCTTACTGTGCAGCAAAATAGACTAGCTACACATTGTGAAAAATCTCTATTATTGTTTGATTTCATTTTTATCTATTTTTCCGGTTACTTTCGAAAATCCTTCCAACTCTTTCCATTAACTTAATTTCATCATCTATGTGGTTCATGTCGAACGGACTGGATGGTATTTTCAATTTCATTCGTCGTATACCTCCGTCTTTATGCCTTTGGTGCAGCTACTGTAGCAATACAAATTCTTACCGTACCTATAAAGTTTGGATTCTTTACTTTGCAATGTTTTTGTCCTTTAAAGTAAGTTCACCACGTTGTTGTTGTTGTTACTATTGCAAAGCCTTTCCCCTTTCACGTTTGTATTAGCAAAAACTCAATACTCGTAATCACTTTAGCTATAATGGTGGCCTGTTTACGCCTAATATTATTGTCTCCTGTGTACTGAATTTGTCTAATATTATACTACATTTTCAGGGAAATACTCTGCTACATTGTGCTGCCAGGAGGGGACACATAAGCACGCTACAGTGGCTGGTGTCTATTTTGGGAGCTCAAGCTGAAGCTGTACTGAATGATAGGAACCGCGCTGGACGAAATGTTCTTTTAACTGCTTTGAAAGTAAGTTTACACGTTATTCTTACGTCCAATGAAATGATCAGAATGGAAAACAAGATTGGAGACGTTTGTTTATGCAGTCAATAAGATTACGAAGTCTACATTAAATGTTGTAAAAGAGCGAATCAAACATGTGAAACAAGCAAATCGCGTAGGAATAACTCACTGTAAATTCATTAATTTAATTAAATAGAAACACGTACTTTTGTAACCCTTGAGTCTCCGCATTTTAACAAATTGAAATGGCTGGAAGTAGTAACCTATAACAGGATTGTGTTTGTCAATATCATTTTGAAGTGGATTTTTCTTAGCACCACCCAACCCAAGTTGGAGAAAAGTACTGCCCGTATATATATGTATAGTGCCTGCTGGGAAACGTAATCGCTCAAGTATTTGTCTCTGTCAAAAATAATGACAGAATATTACTCAAGTGAATTTAAGTCAGAGAAGGGAGGCCATTGAAACCTTGTGATCAGGGAAGTTGTGGAGAGAGCGAGAAAGAAGAAAGATTTCTTGAAAAAATGTTCACAACTTTTCCCAAACCAGAACCTTACCTCCACTAGACCATATATTACTCATATACAGAATTTTATTTGCTTCCTCCTAATCTTCTAAGTCTTGCTAGTTAAAAATGTATATTTCTTCTGCCAGACTTCCACTTGTGTACTTGCTTCAAACTAATGTTCTCAAAGTTACGTTAATGTAACGTGAATTATTATTATATTGCATGTAAGGTTTTCTTCACAGTGTAAGGCAGTAGTTAGTAGAAAGAACCCACAAAATGACAACCAACTTTTGCTTAAATTTAATCTAAAATTTTGCTTCAGACTTTTCTAGTGATTGGTGTATAATTACATTGTAGACTGAATCAATGACCCACAATTCGTTCCCTGAGGGGATGCGCTGCTAGTGGGAAAAACAATATTGATAAGAATATCTTCTTTAACATTGCAGTTTTTAATGTTTCATCAAGGAATATATTTTCACACAGTTTTGAATTATTTGGATCTCATGGTCCATGAATAAATTTTCCAAGATTTTAAATGCTTATAAAATATTTTCAGAAGTTGTGGTAAATTTTCTGACTATACTGCTTTTATATAAGGCCAACAATATATATGACTGGCTTACGTTTTATCGAGCAAACGGTTTTCATCCCATACCTTACCTGGAGACAGAATAAAAAATGGTAATAGCTATTTCAAGCGGAGTTATTTTGAAAGAGTGATCTTACTTGTGTAAATCATTTACATAGAAATAGTATGCAGGTCTTTTCAATACAAAAAAGAGCAATGGAGATATGTTAATGGCAAATCTCAGTATTATTTTTATGCAATATCTCAAATTAGACATGTTGATGGAGCTTGCAATAGAGCCTCTGTAAGTATATGCATATATATATATAGCGGGGTTGTTTACTAGCTGGCGTTATGGGATCAATAACATGGAAGTATGCACATTTAACTACCATAATGAATGGGGAACAGTGAGATTTAATCCAAGGAACTTAAGTGACTTATGACCTAAACCTTAAATAAAACATTATTACCCAGCACTATATTTACACGAGTAGGCATATACGTTGGAAGTGGTTGTATGGAGGAAAACGCAGCTTGAATATAAATTGAGATTCGGTTACTTCTGCACGAGCATGAATAAATAAATTATGGTACCTGCATGGCAAAGCTCCAGTTTTGTACATTACCTATTTGACCCTTTCTCTGTTGTTGGACAGGGAGGACAATTAAAATGTTTTCAATGGTTGGTGCTACAATCCGTCTTTGGTGATAAAGCCTTGGTGCCCAAAGAAAGGGAACAATCCTTGCTTCATTTTGCTGCAAATTATGGCAACGAACCCGCTGTGCGGTGGTTGGCTGAGCAGTTAAAGAAACGGTAAGATTATTGGAAATAAGGTTAGACTTGTAAGCTTTTAAGTTTATAGAACAAAATTTTCCTATAAGTCATTATACTAATCGTAACATTTTTATTATCGCACTGTAATATTTTAGGAATGTTCCCATAGACTTGAAAGATAGCAGCGGGTTGACACCTTTGCACATGGCCGCCAAATCCGGTTCATTGCCAGTTTGCCATTCATTGATAGTAAATGCTGGTGCGGATCCCTTCTGTCAGGTGAGTCTGTCTAGAAAAGCAATTATTCTGCGGAAAATAATTAGATACTACGCCATTATCCCAATTCTCCGACCAATAAGTAATGAGTAAAAGTCCCATTTTGGAGATAAAAATCCTGCATTGTGGAAGCAATTTAAATTGCTTCCAGATTATGGATCCAATTTTTTTTGCACCCAACGCAGGGCTCTCGAGTTAGGTTTCTTCCATTATTCTGTCTATTATTTGTACACTTGTATTAATAATAGATGATACACCGAGGCGAAAAAAGCAGATTAAATGAAGCTATTGACACTTGCCTTGCTGTTTTTATTACAAGATTCTTTTTTAGTGTCAGGAACAGATGACACTGTGCTCGCACTACTATTTAATATTGTTTAATATTGCACATGTACTTATAGACGGATCTGGGTTGGAGAGCCTCGGATTTGGCTCTTCTGCATCGCCACATAGAGAGTGCCAACTATCTAATGATGGCTGAAGCTGCAAGTTCTCTTGGGAATGAATTGTCATCATTGTTAACATTGTACAAGAACATGCAAAAAGAACATGAAGCTCTCCGCCATAACTTCAGGTATTTCAATAGTTAATTTGTTTTTCATTTAATTAAGTAATTTTTCATGAAATAGGGTTTTCTAATAGAAACTAGGTATTAGGTTGTTTAACTAGAAATTAGGTTAATAATGTAGCGTAATTAATGTTCGTGATACTTTGGTATAAGAATTTGTTTAACTTACATCTACAAATACTAACTGTACTAGGAAATAAAAGATAGAACTATCATATTCAGTAGATTTAATATGGAAGCTTTCCAATTTGCTTTCCCTGGGGACAGCACGTTTCGTCATAATTCTCAAGCCTCTTCATGTCTGTTACCCTTTAAGAGCTGTGCTGGAGACATGTTCACTCAATTATAGCCTGCATGCTTTTGATTTAGGGGCGAATGAAATTCCTGCATAAGTAGTAAGTGGTTGAATAAGTTTGCCAGGGTTTTGCTTTTTAATTGCACATTGCAAAATTACGTGTGTTTTGTGTTCACAATTTTTCGAATTGCTCTCGCACTGATATATCGATTAGGCAAGAAGTTTGTAAATTAGTGTAGTATTAATATTGAATATTCATACATTGATTCACTAATAGTTTGCTGATTAAGTATTATAGTGTTGTAAAGAGTGGTAGTAGTGGATAGGGAGCATTGTTTCTACATAAATTACGCATGCTGAGTTTTCCCCGGTAAGGATCTAGTCCTTTGGGATCAAGTGACAACTGCTGGAGTCTACGATGTGCACAATTTTACTTTCTTTAAGTATGTACATGCAAATACCAAGGCAGCAATAATTCCGGGTTGTGACACAGCAAAAAAACTGTACGGCTGTTGAAAATAAATGCTTAGTTCTGGGAAGGCACGGAGTGCTTGTGCGAGGAATGCAATAATACCTCTTACACGGCATTAACATTAAAGTGTGTGTGTAAGTACTGCTACTAAACTAAATATGTAGTGTAATAATATTAAGTATTAAAAGCTATAGTTGTACATGAACAACAATAACAAGGAATCTAAACAATTGAAACGAAAATGGAATAATTTCATACAGGGAGTCATGAGCAGTGCTTTGTATCATAGTATCCATAAATACATGATGAGCACCAAAGATTGAAAAAAAATAAGTGAAGTGAATACTTTATAGAAACAAACCATAAAAATTTTATGAATTTTTGATTCAGGGAAGTCTTACGAGTTGGGAAATCGCTGGTAAAAGAACGTGTTGATTTGATCAAGAGTTTCCCATCGGCTGGATCTAAGTCATCGCCTGAAGCAGAATTACTCCTAGGAGGGACGAGTAACAACGGAGCTCGATTCTCTGGTCTAGAGCACAAGCTAGTAAAGGCGGAACAGGCCTGGAAGAGAATGGAACAGAGTCAAGTAGACAAGTTATCTCCAGCTTATGTGAACATGTTTGTGCCTTCTGCGTTTGGTATTACTAACAACGGTTTCGGAACGGAGGCCCCGCCACTTGATGCAGATTTTACAGTTCAAAATATAAATAGCCATAATCTTTTACAGTAAGTTCCACTCTCTCTCTTTCTCTAGCAACGCTATGCACACATTTGCAAGCCAGTTTACTTCAGTACAGTTAAACCCGGTGTGTATAATGTGTTCTATAGTACTTAGGCTGTTGGCTTTAAAATCAATAGTTCTTATCGCTAGACAGGATTCCCTCTGCTTGTATTTCATGTATGTGACTCGTTGACTTATATTCCTCAATTTCTCCCGCTCACTCGTTGCCGTCGTTCTATGAAAATGGCAGGAAGCGACTTGCTGGTCTTCAATCACGCCAAGATAAGAACTTGACTTCAGAGGCGCTTCTAAGTGCTTCATCTTCTGACGCTGAGAGTACAGCCAGTGCTTCCTCAAGTACTAGTAATGATGACCAAGAGCAAAATCGTCATCACGCTGATTACCATAGGCAAACACGGAAGCGGGGTTTAAGTTTACAACAATCCTTCAACCCGTCGGACAGCAATCGGACAAACGCGGCGGCAACAACCGCTCCTTGGCTACTCTTTCCGGATGATACGCTCCTCTCCGCATTGTCACCAATTGTCAATCAAATTGATGGAACGCCTATGCTAATACCAAGTGGTTCAACAAAGGAATTTATTCCGAATTTAGATCTAATCCAAAAGGGACCCTCGTCGAGCAGTCTACCATGCACTTCGACAGGTAATCATAAACAGGGTGATGTATCCTTCAGTAAACAGAGTGATGTATCCTATCCAACCAACAATCCTTCTCTCATGTGAACACTTAAATGTTAACCTATTTTCTTACAACTGCCCGAGCAACCATGTACATATATTGTTTAGGAAAAGTTGGCCAAAATACCTCAGCACCCATGAACCAATCTTCAGATATCACTCAGCCATCCGACAAAACTGGGGAGGACAAGAAACTTTGTAAAAACATAGTAAAGGATCCCCCTTCTGCAACCATTCTGGAAGTTATAGAGCCGCCAAACAAGGTTTTTTTTGTTTACGATTTTCTTCAAATAAGATTGAACATATATATTGGAGCTTGTTAGGAATATCATGCTTGTAGCAGTTGTGGAAGTAGTTCCTCAAAGTATCTTGTAATACTGTTCACGTTGAATTGTTATTGAAAGCACGTCGGAAGTTTGAACGAGCTAACCACGTCTATCTGAATTCAGTTCATAATCATCGAGCTAGTTTTCTTCCTCATTTTCAGCAAAGTGTTATACTGTGCTTTTTCTGCTTCTGTGTATGATAGAAGTCGTTTTGTACAATAAATCTCACCGAGTATGCATACACGTGTGCATGAGTTTCTACTTTGTACTTTTAGTGATAAGTAAATGTGTGTATAATTTGTGGGGGGGGGGCAAATAGCTTACTTTGAAAGATGATGGATATATCTTCACAGGGCTTACTTAGTATCTATGTATTTAATGAAGACATATCATGAAACAGGTTGGACGGGGAAGCAATTCCATTCTGTCATTATCATCCGAGTTTAACGATGATGGGGGTGGATGAGCTTGTAAAGGTTGGCAGCGATGTGCTTTTACACTGTGACGGTGGATGGTTGCGTTTGTTGAGTGATAGTAGATATGGGGCTCTGTCATCACAGCTCTGCTCAACTTAGCTTTTTTAGTCTTCATACCAACTTTAGTTAATGTGTGTGGTTAAATTTGGTGGACGGATATGCTCTGTTGGAACAATGTTGGTTGTGGGCCTTTCAAGGACTCTCATTTGTGTGGCTCGTTAAGGAAAGTATTTGTGAGAGGAAATGGGTTGAATTGTAAAGAAAGAAGAAGATGAAGCAGGACAATTGCCATTGTCATCCTTCCAGACATGGACGGATTCCAACGACGGTCCTGACAGCGCTGATATCATTGGGAAACCTCCCGTAGACATTCAAGAGGTTGTGGGTATCAACTCCTACCGATACCTTTCCCGCCACCACCTGCATGGACTTGGTGGACCCGACGATTAGCTGGAGGAGGTCCAGTTGTTAGAGGAAGAATAGCGAGGCACTAATAAAATTTTCATGTCCGTACATCTGTTTACATGATTTCTCCAAAACGGCTGGTCCGATTTTGTTCAAATTTGTTACAGATAGCTTGGATAAATTTACAGAAGAGCAGATTCGGTTTGGTACCTTCGAGGTTACCCAGATTTTGTAAAGTGGACATTTCTCTTTAATGCCCGGACTGACTTTGTCCAACTTTCACAAACATTTCTCGGGTAAATAGCCACAGTCTCGCAAACGAGCAAAATTGATGCAGTACTTTTGGAATTACCGACAGCAGTATTCCTCACCTGAAATCTGGGACCGATTTAGTTCAGGTCCAATTTCAGACAAATTCCTCAGACCATGGATGAATTTGATGTTGACAAAATCGGTACCGCTTCTATAGACTTACCCGGATTTTTTATTATTCCCAAACATTGAACATGAACGGACCTTGGGTTGGAGAACTAGTAGGAGGCATACCAAAATCAAGAGGCAATATGATGAGAGTTTATCGTCATCTCTCAACTGTTCAGCTGCTCTGTTCTCGGAGGTTGAGCTTATAATTACTTTATTTGACAACAGTAATACTTTCTGTCACTTTTTGTCCACCACTCTCTCTATTGCAAAACAGGATGAACATAAGACAGGAAGGCGAAAAAGGCGAAATGGAGCTCAATTTATTACACTGACTTCACACATGGGTTTAATTAACCCTTTTCACGTTGCATAATACAAGAACTACTACTATCTAGTAAATATAGCGAACACAATTTCTTTCACAAGCTTTCTAATATTTATTTTCTATGTATTTCCATTTGTAGCTTAGCTTTTACAAGTGTTTAGATACGTAGACATTCAAGGGGATGATATCGGATAAGTTTTTATATAGGTAGTTAGTATATTGTATGTACAAGTATATGCAAAAGCCCCAAACTATTGGCACAAATCCTACTATCACTTTTACATGGTTTAGTAGACATAAGACACACACTTAGGAGTTTATTTTTGTTCATTTCATGTTCTGAAACTATTTAATTGTTCATATTGCAGAGTGTTTATTTTACACCCGATTTGATACGAGGAACGCGTCATAAGCCCAGCCACAATATTAAATCGGACGATCCGGTATGGACTTCCAGTGCCAGTCCAACCCGCTCTTCTAGCTCCATTAATGACATGGAAGATATCTATGACCAAATAACTACAATCTCCAGGGATCAAAGCTCAACTTTCAAACCATCTATGCTACCCAAAGATGCTTCCGTGACCTGCAGCTCTACAAAAACTGAGTCTTGGCATCATCGACCAGGCGGAGGAGGGTCTGCACCACCATCCTCTTGCATTACCCCATCGCACACACCAAGCAATTCCTTGCAAAATTCACCCAGACTTCCCACTTTAGCTTCTAATTCCTTCAATCAACAGCAGTCGGAACTTTCCTCCACGCAATGTAGGTCTGACATTCCTCCAAATACAACAGCAAACAGAAGGGGGAAAGATCTAGTTAGTTCCACCGATCATTTCCTGCGAATGAAACCATCCAGTAAGTCATCACCAGAGAATTCTGGTGCACTTGTAGTTAGGTCACCAACTGTACCGGCATTGAATCAACATCATGTAGATCTGAGTCACAAATCTGTGAAAACATCCAAAACTGAACGATTTTCACCTGACCCAAAAGACGAAAATAGCAGCTGGTGTGAGACAGAACCTCCTGGTCCATCAACAGCACTTCCCAATGATAGTGCATTATTATCAAACACCCGTATCATAAAACGATCGCTCTCGTCTGTATCTAGAATGTCAGCTACTGTGGAAATTCCTGTTCCTCATAAAAATACATGGGTTTCCTCAGAGCATCTAAATTTTACGACATCAGAGTCCAATCTGGGTGGTCGAGTTTCCCCTGCCCCTTCAGAGTCCTCGCGAACGGAGTCAGCCTTAGTCCCACCTTCTCATACTTCACAGATTTCGGAATTGTCGAAAACGGAATCCGGCACTGAGCCATCTTTATCAGTTTATAATCTGGATGAAACTATTTTTAGTGACGAGCGTCTCGAGGAGGAGCAGGTGGATGATGCCTGCCAGAACGACCTTAGTACTGAATGTAAAATGATATTTAGCGAAAGTAGCTTTCCAACTTTTAAGAATAATAAATACAGGGCTGAAAAGTCCATACCGGGAGGACATAACTCCGACGGAACAGGTAATGACTCCGCATCAGCTCCAACCATGAAACTCGAGCATCCCACCGAGAAGAAAGAAGTGGACATTGGCGACAAGCGACAGGAAAGAATTGAACCCGAAGGTAGGAAGAAGCATTTTACAAGTGGCGTATCTACAAAGTTAGTGTCTAGTCTTACTAGACCGGGAGGATCTGCTGGAGGAATCCACAAGGCAACGATCCAGCGAGTCACTAAAGTAAATCAATACAAGCATCATTTTAGCTTCAACCAGTTATTTTTTATGCTATGAAAATTATATGTATGCGAACCCTTCGTGCATTGGCAAGCTGAAATTCTTAGTAAAAATCCTTTGTTGCGCTTTTCTCTTCTTACAAGAAGTGTCTAAAAATGTACTATCTTTAGTTTTTCTTGTTTCACAATGAGTGACTTTTGTACTAACAAATTCTTTTTGCATTCTGTACCTAATAGTAAAGTTGTGTAAGTCTCTGAACTGAGGTTATGCTCAGGACAGAATAGAACTCAAATCGACGTTGCATTCCCAAGTTACTCCAAAGACTTCACCTTCACTTCTTGTTTCTCCGCGCGGTACAGAAACTATCATCTCATCTCTTTCGTACATATCCTGTTACTTGGAATTTTTTCCGCATCCGATTTTTGATGTTCCGCATTGCATCTCACCCGACTCATTTCTGGTATATACTTTAGTAGGACATGAGCTCAAATGCTTTACAATACAGTAACTTACTCTTTCAGCTTTTTTATCCTCTAGACTCATGTCTTCAGTGACACTGTGTTTCCTTCAGCGTCTGTTTTTATACGGTGTTTTCCCTTGAATAGACTTAAACTTTCAGGTGCTCGAATGACTTCTCAACCTTTTCTGCCTGGCTTTGAGTGGTTTCCATTGGTTTGAGAGATTTCCCTTGCTTTTCCTTGTAAAGCTTCACCTTGTTTCTTATACTCTTTCCTCTAAATACTATTCTAGTCTTCTGTGTACTGTCTCTAGGAATCAACATCAGAGAGGATGTTGTAGACACATGCCCTTTACTTTTAGACTGTTTTTCAACCAAATGTATTCTCTTTACGTGACTCTTTCATTTTCAAGGGTACGTCTGAAATGTTTGTCCTTCTATTTGTTCAAGGTGGTAATAAAACTCTTGGATTTTGTCGACGACTAAGATATAGTGTGTGGGAAATAGAGCTTAGTGCCCCGTAGTCCTGTGGCGAATGCCTTGATTTACCTTGCCCTACCAAGTACCTCCAAATTCTTATGTGATTCTTTCCAACGGGATACAGAAACAACTTGAAACAGCAGATAGAAAGCAATAAGGCTTTCTACTGTTGATTCTGAGTTTGAAACTTTCTCTTTGTCATGTATATAAGGGATCACATTGCGAATTCCTGGAAGGAATAAAATATTTATTGTGTTCATTAAATTTTATGAACTGCTTTTGACTCACAAGTCCAGAAACCAAAAGAACTACTGTTGTTAGTGACTGACAAATACAAATGTATCCTGATACAAATAGAAAGCTTGCTTTGCGTAACCACATCTTCTCTCCGTTGTAGACAGCTGCAAATCATGTGTGTAAATTCTTCGGAGCAATTTACGCTCTGACGATTTCCTCCCATATCACCGTGAGATCTCTTTTATCTTATTCACTTATAACTTATACTCACTGACCTGACTTGCAACAACATCATATAGTACAGGATTTGACGAAGTGTAGATGAAAGATTGTTGACATGAATGCTTGCATGGATTGACATGGATAGAACTACATATGTATAGCTATAACTCGGGTTTGTAAAGCTTGGTTAGTGTTTCCTTCAGTTTTTACGATTGTCCCTTGGAGGAAGTGAGAACATTGAAATGTTGATTTGAGTTTGTCCGCCTGTCTGTGCATCGAAAGAATAGATCATGGAGCGTAAGATTTGATGGGAGAATATTGTGAATGGTAGAAGTTTTTCTACTTTTAATCTGGAAGTCTGGCGCGCGAAATTATCAAAAACTACTTTAAAAGAATATAATATATACTTAAAAAAAATATAATATATAGGGTATTTTTAGGTGACGTTAGTCAACATACCTAGCTTGAATTATTTAGCTTTAGTATTTGCAGTTTTGATATTATTACTGATAATAATTTTTTTCCACAGCAAAGTTCCCGAGGGCCACCAAAACCTTGGTATGAGATAGAATGTTCAGATGAGGAAGGTAGCCACATGCTTCGAATAGCCAGAACTAGTCGTTCTTGCCTTTCAACGTCCAGCTTTTCGACACATAGTGAGAATGAATCTGATACGGAGGATGAACACACTTGCGATGCCAATTGCACCCAGAATAATTGCCCGGACTGTGTCTGAATTAAATAAACACTTGATTTTTGGAGGAAGATGAAGTTGTATAACCCCACATTTTTGGTATTATATCCTGGATGAAACATGTTGTAGCACACTTCAAATGCCAACGGAGCAATCGATGCTTAAAAATTTCGTTCAATCATTACTTCAAAGAGTACCATTTGATACAAGCTGAAGAAACTGGATGTTTTGCACGGAGCCGAGTTGGCAAAGAATAATCACAGCAGGCTTGAAAAAGAATATGTCTGCAATCTAATAGACCTTCTTAGTAAAAGCTGTTTTTATTTCGTGTTCCTTAATGCTTAGAAGTCCGCTTAGATTTTTCCTTACAAACGCGATGTAAGTACTACCCGTTTGTGAAGAAGTAGACCATCAAGATTCGAGAAAAAACTTGTTTCTTCTTGAACAGCCACTGGGAAAGAGGTTTGTTCTACAGATGTAATACATGTATAGAACTTACATATAGCACAAAAGCATGAAGTTTTGTAGGAGTGAAAGGTCTACACTGTAAATTGATACAGATGTGGTTTTGGAATTGCTTTGTCAATACTCTCGTAAAGCAAATGCATAGTCGTGTTCTTACATTGTCTTCTAAGAAAATCTCAAATGAACTATAAACCTCAACGAAGCTTTTGTCTTCCACTTGACTCCTGAAATCCAGTAGCTCTAGTGTTCTCTCACCATGACGTGCAATCTATATATGCTTTTTTCTTCAAAATCACGTCAGTCAGTTGTAATTTTAACAATAACCGCTCATTTACGGACCCCATATGTTGTTGAAACCAGAAGATATAGTTACCCCTTGACCTTAATAAGAATCACCTCGAACGCTATCTGCGTTACAAGTTCTACGAGATGAACCTTTGAATGCCCGCTTTATTCTATTTGTATTTAATACTATACACAAAAGTCAATGTTAAAACAAGTTGTACAATCAAATAAAAAATTGCTGATTGCATGTCCAAACATGGCAATCCATCTATATAGTACAAAAAGTCGTTTAGCTGTAGTGTCAATCCAATTTGTACTTTTATGGTTTAATGGCGTGAATATGAAGTATCTACTGGGACTTGATTTAGTGTAGGCGTAAGTGTAAGCAACCCTACGTAAAACTGCTGTCCTATCAAATCTATCAAGACTTTAATACAAGCTACGTCAAAATTTAGAAATTGTACCACTTGGTCGTTAGAAAATATGACCAAGGAGAGAAATCAGGATTATTTTGAAAGGGCTTAATATATTTAACGCCTTAATGATTGTAACCCTAAGTATAAATAAAAAAATATATTATATCATTGTATTGATGTATGTAGTCAATTATCATTTGGTCAGAATTTACAATCAGTTGGTATACTTCAAACTGAGAATAGATCCATGTTTTGGAGTGAGTGTGAAACTGAGAGGGAGAGCTAAATAAATGAACGTATATAAAAAGAAGTTTGTCACCGAGAACAGCACAGAATATCATTTTTATTGTGTGTGAGCGGACCTGATCACGAAAGCATTTGGTTCTAACTATAGTTACCGATTTCTAACTCAGTCCGAGTTTGTAAAAAATTAAGGAGAGACAATAATCATAAATTAACGGGACAAAAGGGACTGGAGTTCGTGTTCAGGTTAAATTTTTGAGACGTATTTTCTGTGTGAAGAAAAGTATTTATAGGAGCCAGACGTTGCTTTACATTACAACTGAACATGAATCAATGGAGAATTTTATTCTGTGGAGGAATCTTCCTCTGCCTCATCCATCTCTTTGTGGCAGCTCATGGGTCGGGAGAGGTACGTCAAAGATCGGATGGATGTGGTCGAAACCCCTTAATTGCTCTTGCTTCAGCATTCGGTAATATCATATTTGCTTTTTCCTTTCGTCTACAGCATTAAGCATTACTACTTTTATGCAGGCATTTTATACTTAGTGAAATGATTGGTATCTTATTGATTATTAATTTGTTACAAAAGCAGTTACTTGATCTAGTTTTGTTAACTACTTTCCCAATGACATACGTCTAAACGACAATACACCTGAAAGGTTTTTAGTATTCAAAACATATATTGCAAAAACGAAAGTTAACAATTTCCAAAAGATTTTTAAATTTATCCTACCTATCTTTAATGGACTGTGTAGGTTGAAAATAGTTGAATTGAGGACTAAGACTCCTTTATTCACCTGAACGCATTGATGTTCAAGAGGCTCCGTGCACATGGCAAACAACTGTGCTTGTTGCGCCTTGAACAGTCTCATAACAAGCAAAGCATGGAAGTTTATATTTGGGTCGTAAAGGTAAGGCATCAGGAAACACAAGTACATAAAGAATGCCACTCTAGGCTGTAAACGGGCCCGTGTGCGCCCTTAAAATCAGCATGCAGAACAATATAGTCCAATTATGAATATAAAGCCAACAGAGATACCTTTTTCCGGCCAGATACTGCACGGCTTCAATTTTGGCATACAGCACTCTGGGCTCCTATTGTGTTGCTATGTAGTTAAATGTAGACATTGTCCCTAAAGAATGCTGCTCACTTGTAAGAAAGTAAGCTGAATATTACAAATTTTGCAGAAGTATACATCAATAGCAGAAAGCAGGTTCATTTAACAACTTATTATACGCACTTCTCACACAAGTACGAGAATGACTAAAGTTGTGCATACATACAACTGAGGACAAGAAAACTTCGAAGAAAGCTATCCTCACCTGTGTAGATTCGCACTAACACTAACACTAATTCTACGTTTTCCATAACAAAAGGTTTGAATGTGTTGTACGCTACATATTATTTCATCAATAATCAGTTGTCCCTCGTTATACAGGCAGAACTGGGGGCTATAAAAGTGAAATATTCGAAGGAGAAAGGTGCTAGTGATTTCAGCCATGCATACACTCATTATTACTTGAATGGATGCATAAATACAAGGAGAAGGGGAGAGGCCCGTAACTTTATTCTTGAATAAATTAATATTTTGCTTAATTCATACGCAAATTTATTCTAACCCTTACACTGAAACCATAATCTCAAATTTACAATAAAGTAATATTTCTTGTAAAACCTTTATTACTTAAGGAATTTTATATTTAGTGTTTTTCTTTTTAAGGTATTGTCTTCATTAAATTCAATTTTGATATTTTATTTTTATCATTATTTGCCCATCAAAGTTTTGATTCTATCAAAAAGAATATTATTTTGTTTAAATTAAGCATAATTTGGTTAACCACGTATGGGTAACTATATTTTGCACTCGAATAATTTAAGCTCAAAATGAAATTCGAAATAAATCCTAAATATACATACATTATCAAAATCAAGTTCATTCAAGAAGCACGTTCTAGGCACGGGGATTTAACACACAAAGAACGATAAATAAAGGAATTAAAAATATAAGATCTGTTAAATTAGTGGAGGTTGCAAAAAATGTGCATTAGCTTAAAATTAGATTTTTATTGCAAATAAAATTGTAGCTTGAGATTTCTGCTATTCGAAACACAAAATATAATTTTTAGCCCGCACTCAATTATTTTAACAGAAAAGACTATTTGAATTTTTATTTCAAACAGTTTTTCAGTGTTGACTGTCTGACAGGAAGCTACATAGACGTACCAGTAAGATAAATATGTTCCTTCTTAAACTATAAATAACTAATGCATACTAATTTTAAAGTTAACTTACAGATGTAGAAGTTTATCTTTAATTATTCACAATATATTCAAAATCGGAACAAAATTATTACAAAGGCAATTTGTCATAATTGTATGAAGCATTGCGGGAAAACGCTTGGTATGACGCAAGACCACGTCGAAAGAACATTAAAAAAATAATGGGTTCATTTTGACGGTATTGTGGAGGTTCATTGCCAACTGTATTCAGCGAAGCTTTCGAAAACTTCAGCTAATAGTAATGACTAAAACAAAAGTCGGGCTGAAAATGATGACCACTTTTAGGGCGTCCCTTTGTGGGTACTCTTAACCTTGTGGAGCATGGGTTTCAAGTTAGTTTGTATACATTTTCACATTTAAATACAATAATATTTATAGGAAGACGCCAAAACTTACAATGAAGCGTGTTATTCGTTGCACATTACTTACGAGAGGATATTGCTCGTAAGACTTATATCATAGTTCATCGGTAAGAGTCGAATAACATATGTCTGTGTTATCCTCACTTGGATTGTCCTAAACTTTCTCCGATTCCGCAGGGTCTTTTGGCGTCGACAGTGTGTGTGTGGCCTGTTTAAGAAAAATTAAGGCTAGATGCTTATTGAATCGTGAGAGTACATAGGGGCTCACAGGGGAAACAACATGCAAGAACAAAACTAATCTTCAAACTATTAGAGCATATGAAATGAGCTAAAATTTTCGGAATTAATAATGAAAACTTGAAAGTTATGAGAACGCTGTAGGATAGATGTCTCATAGAAAGGTCTAGGCTTGTATATGTATTTAGACATTTTATAATACAAGTTTGAACAATGTTCAAGAGGAAAAATGCCATTTATAACAAAATAAACTCGTTCATGTTTGTAAATAGGATCGGGCTCTTTGAATTTAAACGACTTGCTACGGGCTGTGAAAGCCGACCCGGATATATGGTCTGAGATGCAGGTTCTCCTTCGCCGTTACGATGACTGCATCCGTGCTGGAGATGGGCTTCATTACAAGAGAAATTTTGGAATGCTATTCCCACTTGTAACCGCACCACCACCGAGTAAATAATTCAGACTGAACGTTATAAAATATTTAATTTCGGTTTGTACTAAATTATCAAACCCTAATGTTCATTACAGATTATTAACAAGTAAACATTAATATGAAATCTGTGTGCGGAAGTCTTGGTCTGCATTTACTATAGCCTCCAAATAGGATATTTTATATGACTATATAATGACAACCTCACCTATGTAGTTCCTTGTTTGTACACGTCTTCAGCACTAAAATTTAATTTCGTATCTGTATGCATGCCTTGCATTATTGCTTTATACGGTAGTGCAGACACTGAATGAACCATACGTAACAGTGTAATAAAGAATGAATTTTCACAATCCTTTACAGGTTCTTACAACCAACTCCAGTCTATGTACGACAGTAAATAGAGCGACAACGTGCCCGTATGTACTGGCGGACGCTCCTTACGTCCCGTTTGCCTCACAAGAAACCCATTAGCAAGGATGTAAACTAACGACGATGTTATTGTTAACTCATGAAAAAGTTTGAGCATTCCCGTTCCTCCATTCCTTGATCGATGTCAACCTTTAATAGAATGAAAATTGATGTGGCGTAGCAACTTAAAAGCTAAAAATGTAATCTAGCTTCAACTCCTGGAGTCCCTATAGTATGCAAATGAGTCTTGGAATGGTGATAGTGTCATTTTCCTACAAATTGTATCTGTACCCTTGTGAAATCTTCCATATGATACAACTTGTCCTTGATACAACTATAATGGAAAAGTCTTGGCTATAGATTGTCTAATGTACGTAATGCAATAAACCTCCTTGAGATGTGTACCTAAATTGCGCTGTGGATGTGTTTCTTTACTGGATCCAGGCCCAAAAATCTGCTCCAGCCAGCATCCCTGCGGACAACCATGGCCATATCATCATACATACGTAGTTGATCCGTCTCTAATAGTAACAATGAGTCAATGATATGGAAGCATTCGGTTGTAAAAAATCGTTATTTGATGTATACGTATATTTATTAGAGCTCTGCATTTGCTCAGAATATTGGGTCGTGTAATAGTGATGCTCTCTCACACCCGCCAGCCTTCTATGAACAGATATCTAAGCCAATATTATTTCATCCGGCGCCTCGTAAAAGCACCATCATATATAATTACAAGTTTACTTGAAGCAAGTGGTAGCTAAAGCAAGCGAGAAAAGGTTACTAATCGCAGAGTATACATAAACATGTAAGCCACCAGATACCATACGTTTGGCAGACCTTGAAACACATATTTCAGTTGTGAGGAAAACTTATTTATGAATGCACCGTAGTACTTAGCGTCTCTACCCGTCTGATGCCTACATCCGGCAAGCCTTGTCATCCTATTACTGATAAAACTTAATAGCAGACAGAAAGTTTAAGCTGTCTTCTGATCTACCGCCCTTATAGACAGCAAATGTACATGCTATTTGTGGATTTTATTCTAGCGCCATAGGATTCCACACCCAACCATCACAGTAGCGGCTACTCTTTCATGGTAAAACATAAAGAGAAATAGGTTATGAACTATCATGGCGTAGTCAAAATGTTAAAGCTCTTAATTCCATGAATCTTGTCTCGTCAAATTATCTGCCGGATTTAGTTCATCTTCCAGTCTTAACTTTCTTTGTTGTCTCTTTGATGGATCTACACTTACAGATTTGCTGATATATTTGTGTGCACGCAATTGAGTAACTTTAGATCCATATATATTTACATTTGCAGTCAATGTAGAGTTCTATATTTGTTGATAGACATGGACTTAGACTCAAATGCGTGTTATACACTTGTAGATAATCTTCTGTAGATTGGGTTAATAGTAGCTTACACATGTAGTTGAAATCGCCACTACACAACATTAAAGGCCACAGTTGGAAAATTAACGAGAGACGGAGAGACCATAATAAAAGTTGAAGGAGTGCTATTCGCAGTGTTCTCCCCACCATTGCGTAATGCCTTACGATAGACCCATAGTGAATGATTATTTACTGGAAGTTTTACCAATTCGCACAACGGGATGAAAAAATAGCGTGTCAGGACCCACGAGGCCAAGTAAAAGAATATATTGTCATAAACAACAATCGCAGTGATACCAATAATTCGGCTAGAAGAAAACCTTGCCATACTCACTCAAGGAACACATCGTGGAAAAGGAAATGGAATGGTGAAATGCGTGTAGACAATCGCATTCATCATTCTAAAGCATATTACTGGGAATAAAAGTAGATACAAATATACTCCATATCTGGAATATAAAAGTACAAATATACTCGTTGTTGGAACGACCTCTCAAATACACAACTATATGTGGCGTTTTCATAAAAATACACTGCCATTGGAGCTGGCTATAGAAAAAAAAATTCTACACATTGTAGCTTTAGCCAAGGAAATGGTTGAGCGTGAAATCTTCAATGCATGCTGAGTGAGTTATAAGGACAGTTTAAAAATGAACGAGTTATTACTTCAAAAGTACTCCACCGTACATACAATTTCGAACTCTCACACCACAAAATTTACTTGCGTATTTCCTACCCTTCTACAGAGACTCTGGAGGCTGCTAAAAAGCATCAGCAAGAGAGGGAAACAAAGCTTGTAGAAGCTGCTTATTCTTTTATTCTGTTTATGTCCAAGATTTACCTGGCATGAAAATATGTGTAGTAACCGAAAATTACTAATGGAAATAATTTGAAAGACCTGTTTTTGCTTGCCTTCAATGCGTCGGTAGTACGCACTTTTGCTGTAGGTTTCCTTCCTTAAAGTAGAAAGAAACTTTATATGTGTGATTTTCTCAAGTCTCTGTGTTTGTATTCCCACATAAATTCCTAAACACTTTTGCGAACAATGGCTCCAGAACGACAGAAAATCATACAGAAAGTCACTACTGCACAAGTTCTCGGCTTTCTTTTCTCAGGTAACGGCATCCGTATAGTAGTATACAGTTTCTGCATACATGCGTTTCCGTTAGAGTTCGTGTTCGTGTACCTGAAATCTGAGGCGGAAATCCATCCATAGAAAAAGGTTTATAGGAACAATGCATGTATATATGCAGTTACGTGTATAATCATAACATTCTCTGTAAATTTTAAATACCCCAGAGAAAAACTGCTACTCTGGCTCAAGCAATTCAGGTAAGGTATATTGATATAATCATGCACAAGTTGACTGGAGACTACAAGTTGAATATTGACTATGGAGAACATGGAAGCGATCTGAATTCTCCATTTACCTAATACATGCTAACTTGAATAAAATCTAGCGAAATAGTGGTTGCCAGGTAAAAGTTTTGGGTGCACTGGGACTTTGTAAAACTACATGGATGGTACGAGCGATTTATACTCTACATTATTTGCAACATGTGTGGACGGCTCACTTAAAGGAGTTACAGGATGCAGAAATAAAAAGCATCCATTTATGTATATGTATGTGAGAGGGAAGCATATACATAGCAACAGTGTGACTGTCTCTGATTCCACATCGATTTTCCTACAAAGTCTACAAATTACAAATTCTTCCATGCATACATGTAGCCACGTATGTATGAACTTTCCAATTTGTTCCATTAAAAACAAGATGAATTCAGAGAGTGATGATGGTGGTGACGAAAATCTGTTCCATATCTGAGCAAACAATCGGCCAGCCCACGTTGCTCCTATGCTTCCAACCACTTCAGCTCTTATTAAAATATTTAACTACTATCTTTTTCCTTTAACGTCACTTCCAAATTATGTAATTGTTCATCAACCTAATGTATTCCTCTTATCGTGCAGAGGTACTAGTCCATCCTCTCTAATGTCATTTGTACAACTCTTCAAACACTAAAGTTGTGAGTTTATATAGAAGCCTTAGTAACACACATACGATGTGTTATATTATGTTATAGTAACATCTAGGTGTTTCAGTTTATATTCAACTACCTAGGTAGTACAGTAGTATTCCATTTGTTACCGACACGTTGACATTATTATTACAGCTGTATCTCCATAAAATAAAAAGTATGCAAGTATTTTGTCAAAACCAAATCCGCTCCTTTTTAGTTTGTCCGACGATATATTATATTATTTCATGGATAGGGTTAGCATTAGATTATACAGTAGCAATTAGAAACTTAGCCCTAAAATAAAATCCTTTACTTGAAAAACTGAAAAAGGGAAATGGATCTGAAAATTAGTTTTATTGTTTGTTCAAAATCCAGATGCAAATAAGCAAAGCTTATACAAAATCCAAAAGCTCTAGGAAATATTTCGTTTATAGAGGTTCATGATGTACAACTATGGCATTGCAATCCTGGAAAAGATTATTGTGCGTCTGGCTAGATAAAGGAAAAATAGAGAGATTAATTTAGAGGGAGGTTCTGTGAGTGAAAAAGTTATTTTCCACTGGAGACATCATATGAGTATGGATAGATGAACTACAGGTATAGAGAAACACAGGCCAGAAAATGTAGCTACAGTGCAAGCTCATACGAAAATTTACTTTCCTTTCCGTTGAACAATATCTTGCACAACGCGCTTCTCACTTTGTTTGACTTACTAATTCCTACAAATTTATGCACGTAAATACGTTCAATTACTACAAAAGTAACATTACCTCAGGAGTTTTATAGAATTGAATCTAAATAGATTTGAATACATATACATGTAACAGAAATATGTAGCATCATATATAGTATTATTTTCTTTGCGTTAGATTCTATATTCTGAGCTATATTTACATTTTATGAAGTATTATGACCATTATTGGTATCAAGTGTCACCCCGTGAAGAGTACACATACAGATGATGCAAATGAGAGCTTGTGTAATAAATTTGAAGAACCAGGGAATTCAATAGGTTAATCCTATTACGGATATTTCCTAGGTAGTTTCAAAGCTTGTGTTGTATCATATAAAATATGTTGAAGCGTATCAGACTGTATATGGAAAAGAAGTCCCCATTCATTGTAAAGATACAGTTTAGGACAGCAAGGAAGCAGAAGGGGGAATGAGTGAAAGCAGTGCATAAAACACAGTCGGTTTATAAGGGAAAGCTACACTCCAAACGCTATTCCACACTGCGGAACCAGGTAAAGTGTAAAAAAGAAAATGTAATCTTGTAAAGCAGAAAATGTAAAGAAAGGTACTATGCATTTGCCAAATGATGATTTAGTGGGAAATCAATGGAAGGCATGTTCGAACAAGGTACGAACACGTAAAGTAAAGATGGAAAACGACACACTGATTGCCTTGTAGCATATGGAAAACCGAGACGATAGTCAATCTTGTCAAGCTGCATGGAGATAAATTGGAGAGATGTTTCAGTGTCTATGTGAACACTTACAAAGTTCATTTTATGTTAATGCATACCAAAAGTATTATCATCGCTCTATACGCATACAGCTTTCCACCTCCTTACTCCATAAGAGTAATTCATGCGTATTTGTGGAGGACAAAAGTATGTGTCTATATAAATTACACACAAGCTTATATCCCTAGAGCTTATTTAAAACATCTAAGTGAATGAGTCGAGCTGTAAGAAACTTTTAACGAGAAAAAATTGTGGTCTGTCGACCTATTACATAGCCAGCGTCGTGTTACTATGGGCACAATAAGTAATAAGTGAACAACGCTTATACCTACTAAGTTTTCACCACGCTATTATCACTTATATCGGACTGATATTATAAGATTACATATAGAACTCCGTAATATAAGAATTGCACAGGAGACTCGAAATATAATATGGCATTGTCGCAAGTTATGTAGGCTTATTTACCTCAAATGCAAAGCAATATAACTGCCTTCTCATTAAGTTCAAGATAAGATATCTCTAGCTATATTAACATAGCGGATCAAATATTTTGTTTGAGTGCTCGAAAAATGGGGGATAGTTACTTTTAATGATCATCACAGTCTATCTTGCACCTTGCATCCCAACACCAACAGTGGTAGATAATGCTTTTATATAATGCCATACAGCTCACCTGGCGTCTCGATAGACGATATGTCGACTGCACTTTATATGCCACACATGAGATCTATACTCCATTACTGCAAAACTTGCACTTGTATCAACGCTGTAACATCTTTTACATTGACCCATTACATGACAACAGTCACACTATTGAGCTACAAAAAACTTGATAGCAATAGAGCTTCAGTTTCCTTATATAATCCCTTCAATATTGCTAAAGAAATTTTGCAGAGAACGAACAGGGTACTTTGGAAAAGGTTCAAGTTCAGTTCGTCCTGATTTTTTCGGCATAGTTCATTCAAATTTAGTTCGATATAATGCTTGAAGAACTTCTAATTTTCTATATAAACGTATTTATTTGCATCCAACAACTGGTTGTTGGGTCCAATTAGCTAAATAGTTTTAAAAGTCTGTTTGATTTCTTGCCTTTCTTCGCTTTTAAAAACAAAAACTTCGATAGTGATTTCTGGTTTTATTTTCTGCTATCTTTAATAGCAACCAGGCAATCAATTTATCTGCATCAAGCATCCGGTTTTTGCCATGTTGAGTAATGTTATAAATGCAGACCAAAACGCAGAACTATAAAATAGTTGCAATAATTAGAATTTGCTATCAGATGGAAGTATTGTTAACAACAGTTTATAGCTTTACTTCTGTCGATCAATCTTCGTAATTTATACCTTTATATTAAGTGTTCAGTATTCGCGTTAATCTATAATCTTCAGTTTCAACTAACTTCTATTTACTACATAATTTTCGTTCATTCAGTATTTTAGTATTCCTGTAGAAGTTTAGTTAACGAACTAGTCCATTCAATTGTACCAAGCAAAAAAAAAGTGCTTTAAAAATTTGTTGTCCGTATTTGCCATTTTGGGCCAAACGTAGTATACCTACATACTATGTAATAGCTAACAACAAGCTCTCGACCTTATTAGAAACTTGGCATGATTCGGGGGGTTCTGATCATTTCAAGAGCTTTGGGAATAGTCACTATATTGCTACGCTGTTCACAAACTAATAAGATTTTAGCCCTAGACTGAAAATATTTGCCAAATTTGATCGCAAATGTTAGCCGATGAATTTGATGCCTTGCAGTTTTGAGGCCAGTAAGCTCTGTCGCTGTGTAACTGATATTTGTATTTCAACTTATATCAGATATTCGATCGCTTATTTGAGGTATGTTAGTCAATGCTCAGCTTATCTCCGTTATCTCCGCTTTCTCACCGTTTATCCTGGAATGAGTAGAAGTTTCTTGAAAATGCGACATGTGGACGCATATAATTTTAACGATCTTCAATTATTAGATTTTCGAAATGAAATGTGTGAAGTCATGTTTTTGCATATTTGTGTTACATTAAATTGAGCGCATAGGCTCTTGGAAATGTCTGGTATGAGGCAGTACTTTTGCCCCTTTTGACTGCCTAATGGTTTACTTTGCAAAGAAAATCTTTTGGGATCATTAGGAGAGTGAGAGTACTTATTTTATGTATAGAGGAGCAAAGCCGGAGAACGAGGCTTTTACGATCTAGAGCTAAATACCATCAGCAATGTCTAGCAAACGTATGGCCGGCTGTGTCGTATCAACAACATTCTAATGCTGGTGGAAGTGGGAAGTATAATAGAAGGCTGGTGTATAGCGTGTGGGCCGGTAGGTCGTACGATGAGTGCCTATGTAGCATCAGCCTGCCACGCAGGAAAACAAGACTGAAGAAAAGTTCTTTGCTCACAAGCAAGAACGAAGTTGAGGAGACCACACGCAGGGAGTGAGTTAGTCAGTGACGTTCAATGTCCCTTGTCTAAACTGTGTGTGACCAATGTTCTGGACCCTTTGCCACGCTTGATAAGTTCTTTTTTGACTTTGTCTTTCCTTCCTCAAGCTCCGATCCATGTATAGTGCACAAACGAACAAATTGTTTCAACGTTTAATACCTTCCTAACCACTGTTACTCACAGATGAACCTCCGGGTCGTTTGTATTTCTCCTACCTCCACGCTATGTTCAGTGGTTTGACTATGGATTTCGCATCGTCGTAAAGTTGATACACTTTCAGATCAGACCATATTTTTAATACCTATACATTCTTGATTTAGAAGAGTCGTTCAAATATTAAGTGTCATAACACTGGTTAGGGATAATTTTCGAGCTTTCAATTTTCATGACGTTGAAAAACCACAAATAAATTCAGTACATTTAACGTTTCTGCCATGATCCATCAATAGTGCTAAAGTAAGTTTTTGCGACCACTGCCATGAACTTATACGAATGAGAGTATTAGCAAGTGCAAAACATTGGTTATCAGTGGGAAGATTTGGGAAGAGGGATGCTACAAAGTGAGAAGAAAGAATAACAAAAATGGGAAAGATATTGTGTCAAGTATTTTTTTCGTAGTAAAGACAAACTTGTCCTCTAACTATTATCGAGTTAAAGTGGCTTATGTATGGGAAGACGGGAAGGAAAGTTGTAGTACAGGCAATCTGCTTATATTTTCACTTGAAGATTTTTCTTTTCCAAGAGGTTTTGATCAATTTCTTCACACTTAGATTACATGCATAGCAATATTTAAAAGTATAGCAATAATGCACAAAGGTGCAGGAAGTCAGTAAAGCTAGAGAGGGAAAATTTTCATATATGGAGAAGAAAATCGTATGCTCAGGACGAGGGATTTGCTTATAAGAAAATAAAATCCGAAACAACTTTGGTCTCTAACACTTGAAGTGCCAGGGACTTGTGTAACTACCGACAATTCGGCTCCAAAAAGGCTCAAACATGTACTTTTATAGAAAGTGGGCTAAAAGATGAACGTTATAAAGCCTGATTTATAGTTGTCTTCCCTCCGCCTGGTGAATTCCAAGGCTGGTGCGAATGTAAGTATAAAGGCAAAGATAAATAAAAACTAGAGGGGGTTAGGTAAATAGAGGAGTGAGCGGAAGAATTAGTAGAGAGGCCGTGGGTGGGTGAGAATTTAAGAGGACATAAAGAGTCAGAAAAGTAGCCATCAACTGTCTTAATGTCAAGTCTTTACCGTACTTAGTGGACTGAACCCTTGAAATATGCAGGCGAGCTGGGAAAATAATGAAAAGTCCAGCAGGAGATGAAGTGCTGCTAGTGACTTTCAATCCACCGTGGATGACAATCATCACCGCCAACTCTGACTTATCATATTCACATTCACTAGGTAAGTCAAATGCAATAGAAAACATTAGTATTGACATAAGATTTGAGATTCATAACTGTTAAAATAGTGCATGTATCTAAACTAAAGAATGCATAGAAGAAACTAATTTAATTCATATCTTTATGGTATTCATAGTCACGACATATTATCAAACAGTGTTGTTGAAGAAAAAACTTGCTAACATTACGATAGAAAAATTAATTTGGCAATTTCTTTACTTTTTTGTCCATGATTTTTGTCCTGATTTTCACTGAAAACTCCAGTTTTGTCCAGATTTCTTTAAATTCTGGTAAATCTTAAAAAATAATTTGCCAGTATTGGGATTCTCCATATTTGAATTGTATGATTTGTTACATTCTGGGAGAGATGTTAGGAAGACAAAATTGTTCTTCATTTTTTATGCACAACGAGAACGAATTTTATTGGATGTTGATGGTTGGAAAGCCAACGATAAAAAGACTCGGGTCCACATTTAAACTATGGTCACAGGATTTAAGTTGCAAGTAGTCATCCAATGATCATACCACAAGAAGTGTCCTTCCGATGTTAAGCTATGCATTTCATCTTCAATTTTATGTCCTTTTCCTTTGCACACTTGACCCACAAATATGGATTTACCTCACATTCGCCTCCTTTTCTCTCCGAATCTCATATCATCACAAACGTTAAATCCCCACATTTTTCTTATATTCCTTGTATGATGGGTAATCAAAACAAAGCACAAAACACACAAATCCATCCAATTTTAATTCAAATCTGGGTGACACGCCAAAATCATAAGAGTCTTCTAGTCTTCACCACGTTTTGAAAATTTGTGTATGTATATTAATAACATGCTATCCATTTTCCTTACATCTATCCTTGTGCTCCTTCCTCCTTTCTCTCGTCCGTCGCCTTCTCTTCGACGAACTTTTCTCTTTTAAGGGAAATAACACAATGGAGCAAGCACATGGATGTTCCCACCAACTCACAATGGAAGACCAACTAGCGCAATCCTTTTAGTTGCATGTCTAACCCTGATAAATATATTTTGAGCATCTTTCGTAACCAGTTTAGAGGAGGAGCGTTACTCGACGGTTCGTACACAAATGCAAATGCTCTACATTTCAAAAATTATGTTGAATTATGAGCTTGCAATGTTCAAAGTGTAATAGTTAAATATACATCTGCCCAAATACCACTGCTAACCCTGTCGTATTCTCTCTCATACCACTCTCATTTCTCTTTACTAGGCACAAAAATTCAACATTACTGGATGGTGATGTACGTACATACATGCTTATCTTGATTTTACCTTTCTCTTACTAATGCGTTTATCGATAGTTGCTTTACTGCATACATGGGAGTTCATCGTATGTTGTGCAAATATAATTGCTCAATAGATATTTTTGTGAATCCTCACAGTTCTGAGACGATATGTCACTGCAGAATGCATGTGCACATTTCAATTTATTAGAAAAGCACTTAGTTTGTCATCAAATAAACTGTACAGTATTACAAATGCAGCATTTTGCAGATTTTCCCATCTTCAATGCAATGATATAGGAATAATAATGTCTAATTTCTTGAATATTATTTCTAAAAGGTTTAGGATCCGGTAAAAACACCTATGAAATAAGTTGAAATAAATATTAGCGTGTTGCATGGATCTGAGTTACTGAGAACAGTATCGACCATCGTAGTCTAAAACACAAAGGGAGGAAATTTCGCACAAGTTTTTAGATGGAGAAACCATTAGTGAAGCATAATAGAGCGTGTCAAGCCCCAAATGTTGATAGAGTGACCGCGGTTGGATTTGAAGTACTAATAATGCTTTGATAAATACATGAGTACGTGTATGTGTGAACAAACCTATAAAAGTTTACTACTAGCAATATAGGAGGTGAAAGTAGTATGTTCATATAAATCCTCCTGTGGATGACTACGCTTAATTTACCGGATTGCTCTATACCCATCATGGTTCATTAATGAGATACACCATCATCAAAGTACTTACGTGAGAGAGAGAGAGAGAGAGTTGCCTCAATATCCGATACCACGGGAGGATATAGCTGATTACTTGTACCGTAACTAACCTGTCTAGCCTCAGCTCTTGTATGGTTTGTGGTTCTAATAACTCTGTTTAAATTTACAGTCGGGGACTTGCCGAAAGAATGTCTGGGTCCTGCCTTGCCACTCTCTGTCTAATCGTGCTCATTGCGGGTATGTCTCATTTTTTTATGATTTTAACTGCAGTCTTACTCCTCCGTTAGATTCTGGCCGGTGTAAACAATTTTAAACTAAGCTCAAATCTGATGTATCTAATTTAGTAATTTAGTACTGTCCATACTGTGAAATATTTAAGGTTCAGATAGAGGTTCAAAACTCAGCATTACCTCAATGTTACTCACGTCCTCGAAGGTAATTCAACATTCTGGAAGATTGATTTGACTGTTATCTAACTTGACGTTAATTGAGTTGTAGGTAATTATGTTGCAGTGATTACTGTAGAACATGGAATTGATCCAGCAAGTTGTATTTTAAGTAGAAGGGGTTGCTTCTCTCGAGCTTTTATTTAATTATCAACGACCCGAAAAGCACTACAGCGCAGAAAGGGACGAGCCGAGCTCGTAAACTTGGCGATGCTCGGCATGACATTCCCTGTAACATGGAGAATCTTGCAATATTATTGTGGTCTATACAAAGAGGTTGAACGATATTCCGCAGACATTTTTGCATTAATGTCCGAGAGTATAGATACAGATAATCGATATTGATAATATGTAACCTATTCTACAATAAGTACACTTATTTTATTTTTCACTTTATACAGTAATATAGTTTTTATATTATAGACAACGCAAAGTGGACTTGTGTCAATAAAACAATTAATATTACTCGGATTAAAACTTTGTTTTAAATGTATCAACAATGCGCAGTGGAGATGAGATATTTCATATTCCTTCAACTTCAAAATTAGACTAATGGAAATAATTTTGAAGTACATTAATCTGTTTTTTAAATCATGGTATCCAATATATCAACATTGTGTATGTTGTAAATTATTCATAGCGTTAGGTTGAACTTGTATTCTATTGAGGGATGTGGCAGCAGTTGTTTTCAGCTGAGGTTTTCGTGGAGTATGTCGCACAAACAAGGTGTTTCACATTTCAAAGTACCAGTTGCGCAACATCAAGTCTTTATGGATAGTGAATCTTGTAAAGGTAGCGGGGAAAATTTGGAAATGCTCCGATTGCCTTTGCATGGAGATTAGGCAAAATAATCGAGAAATATACTAACCTTATGTTATAAAGTGTGGTCCATGATGGTTTCATTATTGTGGTTGAGATTTAGTAAGACATTTAAAATCATTGTAGATCCACAAGAATCTTAAATTGAAATTTAGTCCAAGACAATTATGCTACCCATGCAGTGTTTGTTATTATGAAATTACATTTTATGGTGTCCCAGGCACCTTCTGCACATGTTGTAATAGATAAATATGGATTACACGGTAAGGTTCAAGGATTTAAATTGTAAGCAGGAACATCCGGCCTACTTAGCAGACGGAGAAAGTGTGAAATAAACGCAAATTACAAATTTTAATGAAAGAATCGATGTCAGAATGCCTCCATAGATATTATCCACACTACAGTACATATAAAGAACCCATTTAGAAACAAAGTTGCAAGCCTGCGTATGGAACAAAATGTATTCAGACATTAACGTGGAAAATTTTATTGAGAGCTACAGGTGTTCATACTACAGCGGTGAAATTTCTTTCACCCTCTCAACAGCGCCAATCTCTTGTGTGTGTATATAGCTACTTTGGAATTTTCATTTCACAGCAAACATTGCCAAAAGGACTCGAATTGCTTGCATGCCTCCAAGGAACCAGTGCATTATTTGCTCTTCAAATAAACGCCAGCTTGTGAAATATCCAGGCAGGATTTCCAGTCGGAGCATGACAAACATGAAGAATTTCGTAGGCAGTGATACAAAGCTTGTGTACAATGTGTATGTGATAAGGAGTATGTACGTATATGAACTGTTTCCACGGACAAAAGGTGGGGGAACAAAAAGAAGAACTGATTGGACACGATGTAGATCAGGGCTACATAGCGAAAGAAGAATGTAAAAAGGTATAGGAAATTATCTCCCAAAGCCGCCCATCACCTATCAAAAGCATGAATTGACTTCCTCTTTCCACACATTTTTCCCGCCGCTTCCGCTTTATTATAAGATTGGAGTAACGCAGGTGCATTTCCCTTGGCTTCCTCTAATCGCAGTGCATTTTATTATAATATCGGATAGACACATCCCCTATAACCAATTGTAATCTTCTCAACACAATGAAATCCTCAGGTTTGAAAGGATGTGAAACATCGAAACCATCTTACGCTGAAAGAGAAAACCCACGCTACATGCACAGTATTATAAAATAACTGAAAGTTAATCATCCAAAGTAATATATAAACTATACCCAAAATAGCTTGGGCAATATGGAACGGCAACAAAGATAAGTATAGCTATGCACTAGATGAGTTGTTTAACAACTTGTTAATGTTTTGTCCAATGTAATGGAAGAGGAAGCAAGGGAGAAAGTGTGTAACATTGTGCAAAAGTATACAAGTGCACGTGTCTTTGAACGTCTTTATTATCCATAGAATGGCAAAAAAATGAATGCACGATAAAAGCAAGAACACGCTAGAAAGTAGTTAAAGATTATTGAATCTGTACATTATCCGATTTTTTCCATTTACTCGTAATTTAATATTAGTAGAAGGGAATGACCGGTGTAATGGTCAGAGGAGGACAGCAACAAAGCAATTTAGTTTTGTGTGAAAGCCCAAACAATTATGCACACTTGTACACCTCATGGGTTTTCTCGCTTCGAGAATGTCAACTTTCCTCAACTTGTTTATTTATTGTCATGACTGCTTTTCATATCTGGAGCTAAATAAAAGCCATTTGCGTTGCACATTTTCTCTCCCTGTCAACGCTACCATGGAGCTTCATCAGAAGTTGAGAGAGACAGCTTTTAAATATTAGCATCATTTTACGAGTTTCCAAATCCTTGATCGTACTTACAGAAATACTTTATACGTCATAGCAGCTTGTCCTGTGGCTGACTTTGTAAAGTCACGCATCTCCAACCAAAGTTATCTTTTATGACTTGATAAACAGTTTGGAAGGAATTTCATGCGAGAAAATTATTCGTCCATCTATCCTTGGTCGGCTTTCGTAAGACAACTGTATAGAATAAGAATATGCCGGGGATGGGTGTGAGAGTCCGCGCGTTCCTTATACTTTAGAGAAATAACGTCTCCACTTGAATCCCGACTCTATACGAGTTTAAGTATGAATGCAACAACTACTTTATATTCCTTTAAACATCTGGCTTTCTTGCATTACTATTTTGATGAAACTCCTGTTTCTTCTTTGCAATCATAACGTTTCTATTAACTCAGTTGCTGCGTTTCCACTCAGATAGAATAATAAATCGTATGAATTCCTTTTATTCTGGAGGTAGGTGCTCTACTACGACCATATAGACAGCAGTGTGATGTTGTAGTTAGGTTCGTGTACGATTATGATGTAAGCACGTCCAAGTGCGATGATGATACAATCTTGTCCATGTACGATGACGATATAAGCATATGGCCATGTACGATAATGATATTAGACTACACTAATATTCACGGGCATGCATGTGCGAAAAGGTACCCCTCTAGGTTCAATGATATAGATTAATGTTTGCTCATTTGGGTACATCCAAGTAAACCAGGGTACGTTGTAACGATAAACGCCCTTCGTTGTGCAATCGGCAGAGCAGAAATTGCACGTATAGAGGAAGATAAAAAAAATGAAATAAAAACAAAATGCACAGTTTTGGAAAATAGTTGAAGTGGAAGGGATTCGATGATGAAAAACCCCGGGTGAAATCATGGAGGTTGTTCTAAAGACTCTCACTTGACTATGACATGCTGGGAAACAATTTCAAATGTTTCTGTATCCATAGATATAGGATAATTATTATATGTAGAAGAACATAAAATCGAATTAAATGGAATTCATGGGGTTAGCACTTCGTGGAAATAACAGTAAATAGTACAGTTGTACAAAGAATAAGTGATAACTCTCACGGTCTGGTATATCTTAATGCAATAGGTCTCTTGGAAGTTCAACTTAAGCAGTAATAGAGTCAGCTCTGCCATGTAGTCTCTACTGCTATGCGGTACTCAGGTCCTAAATCCACCGTGTTTTAGGATTCAGGATACGCTCCTTTTTAGTCTTCGGAATTGCCTCGACGCTTTAGATTTCAGTGTCGACTCGGTGTTTTAGATCACAGTTTCAATTCCGTGTTTTAGGTATCAGGTTTGGTGGGCTTGTTTATTTTACGTTCTGCTTCATTATTTATATTTAAGAAATGGTTGCTTTGTATGTACTTTGGATATGGTGGCATCGTATTTTGTCCCAGAAACGCAATCAAAAAAAATCATAGCATGAAGGGAGGGCTGTTTGAACGCTATTTATGATGAAGTATAAAGCAATAAATTTAAACTTTTTTTGCATTCAATAGCAAATAAGTAAGTACGTTGTATTGTGGTTTCATAACATGCATTCAAACTTTATGGTATGAAAAGTGTGAGAACAAGTTTGTGGAATACATAGGGAAACTTATTCAACAAAATCTATAGTTTGCGAAATTCTTCTTTACAAATTTTATTTAAAAAGAAACGCAAAATGAGAGCAAGTTGTGATGATAATTTCTTGACCCCCAAAAATTTAGTATAATTAAGATAATAATACTAAATATAAATGAGGATTGCATTTTTGTCGTTGTTGTTGCGGACTCATCAGCACGGCCTAAAAGTGGAAATTGAATCCGTGAAGCAAAACCGGTTCTTGCGCTGCGCTGAAATTAAACTTCAAACTGAGATTGGAAACTTTGATATGATTTTCGGTCCCTAAATAAAAAGTCCATTATGCTTCACCGAGCCACTGTACCAATAATAATATTTTCATAAATGAACTTTTGAACTCGAAAGTATATTTGTAATGGTAGTCATTTGCACAAGTTAAGGATGTTGATGGCTATACAATTACTTAATGCTATGCGCACAGACATGTGCAGTTCTAAAATACCAAATGGCGACATTGCCAGTGGGACTTATAAGTATTTCATTGAGACAAATATGTATGGTAGCATAGTTCGTGAGAATGGCGCATTGAGTAGAGCCCTGATAGACCACCAGGGAGTGAAGGGCCGCATACGTTAGCGATGTGACTGACAAGGTGAAGGTCGTTAGCCAACCAGCAAGCAAGCATAACTTTAAATGTGTAAGCATATTTGATCATAATAAAAGTTTTAAATATATTGTTAGCTAAAAAGAAAGCCAGGAAGAATTGATAGGCATACAGATTATTGAAATAATCATACATTTACATCTCATCCCCGCGGACCCTCGGGTCTTGAGACCATCTCAGCCATTTTACCCCCTAATTAGAGAAGTTGTTTAAAGAGAAAGACAGGGTTGAAGCATCCCATAATCCACAGATAGAGCTCAAAACATTAAATTTTCGGTACTGAACAAGGATATGTATGATCTACTACAGAGGTAGACTTTGAACTCCATCTATACATTTTATTACATGCTTTAAATGTCAGATGTTACATCTTAAATGAAAGTATAACAGAAGTTTTGTAATACCGAGAAGAGATCAAAGCAGGTGTAATTGGCAGAATTGAGAATATGTGTTTTAGACCCCATAATTATTAACATGCAGGAGGAAACTTCATTCTATTACATAAAATGTACAACTTGTAGTAAAAATAAGTTAGGTATAAATATCAGCTAGGTGAGATGTTGAGAATTTATCATCATGTATTACTAGACTGAACTTTACACGTTTTTTATCGCTGATTCTACCACCGCAAGGAAAATATTCTCCGTGTGGAAGATATTCTATATTCAATTCTACTAGGCTGCTAAGAATGCAGATTACTAGTGCTTCCAACTAAATATTCAGTCTGTGTTGCCTCTTACTGTTTCTTCACCGTATAGGTTCGTCATCATATTGTTTCACAGAACATGTATCACTTAAATTTCTTTTTAAGCTTTAGTTGTGCTTCTTAAATTTATTTCCTTGATGCTCTTCAAGCGTAGACTTTTCTTAGGTTTAGTCTGCAAGGTGGTTTCGATACTAAAAGAATGATTCTTCAAGTGACTCTTACCGAAAGAAAGATGAATGAGAAAGTTGAATTTGGCTACAACAGTTATCGAGGAAAACGGAAGTTATTGTTGACAGTTATTAAGGAAAGTTGCTGTAAAAGGTTGTGGTAGGAAGGAAAGTTTCCGGAAAAGGTAGAATTAGCAAGGAAAGTTACTGCACAACATGGAGAAAGTAAGCAAAATGATTGAGAGTGTGTAGGGAAAGTTAATATAAAATGGAAGAAAGTGGCTGCAGAACGTTGAGAGGTAAAGGTAGGAGGCGTACAACAAGGGGAAAAAGCTAGTCCAAAAGTAACGACGACAACAAAGTGTAGGAAAAAGAGGTAAAAGTTGCTGCAAAGTGTACATGGAGGTTGGACGAATAAAAAAGGTCGATGTGGGACCGCAGGGACTTTTCATGACGTGACGCTATGAACGTATTAAAAATAAACTAGGAGGCTTATGTAAGTTGTTTCTTGATGTGTTGTGTCTTGTACATGTATGTATCATGCATTAGTGCAATCAATGTTAATCTCCCGGGTTATCCCATTTGATTCAATTGAATCCCTTGTAGTAGTATCATGTGAAGATGGATGAAAGCGAGCTTTTTCTCCTTATGTTCCTTCACTACAAGGCGTACTAAAGGGTAGGGAGAATGTCGCCAAGAACATGGTAGAAGAAAACTTGAGTAAATGGAGGTTAATAAAAGTATTAAAAGCTACTACTCTTGCATGACAGGGATGACAAAATTAGATAGAATTTCCCTCCAGTTTTTCTCAAACAACATTAGCAGGGCTCTCATTACTACAGAATGTACGTAGTTGATATTCTAGGAACCCTCCTTCACCGGCGAAAGCTTTATAAAATACTAACCAGTATATGTATATAGCGTTTTCAAGACAGCGAATATAGAGAAAGTTTATACTTAGCTGTTCATATTATGGAATTAAATAAGATTAGAGCTCACATATTCTCCCCCATTCTCCTACGGCAATAAATCTACCGCCTGCATGAACAAGGTGCTTTTCCTCAACCAAGTCTATGCTTAACCGATGATGTGTATCCTGAGGAGAAGGGAAAACGAGGAGGCATGGATGGTCGTTGTCCCAAATTTCCTCATCTACTCTAATTAACCTATAGTGTCGTTTGGAAGGCAAAAATATTTCCTATCGTCCAAACACCTATATTTTTGTAGATTCGGTCAACTGTTACTTGATTTCCCATGTTGAAGGATAAAGTAATGCTTAGAGCGAAAGTTAAGCAGGAAATTATAAGTCAATATTGATGAGTTGCAGTTGATTTAGGGAAATTGAAAAGATTCAAATTCTTTCTTCCCTCCTCATGTCATGCTATGTGACCATTCGTATTGTATGTACATTATTGTGTAGAGCAAGTCTGAACTTATGTAAATCACACGTACGCAGTCCCAACCCGCAGCATTCAAGCAATAAATACATCTTTGGAGTGCGCTTCTGCGAATGAAATCATACGCAAAAACGGAGCTCTTGTAGAACGTGAATATTAGTACAGATGGATTTCATATTCCAAATGTTAGAGCATTTTTTGTCGATTTGCTACATTTTCTCCTATTGATGTACGTTATCATGAAAGTGTAACTTCTTTGCACATGCATTCTGTTTGTCGTTATCGTCTACCCAGTCGTAAATATATTTGCTACACAAACAAATGGCAACATTGGTCATGCTACTGTGAGCACTTGAACCACACAAACAATTTTCCAGATAAAAACACTGATGACAAAAGTTAACTTTCATCAAACGAATGAAATTTTAATTGCCCTTGTTATACCTTTTATTTTAGTTTTAATTGATCAGAGTCGGAGAACCTTAGTCTATTCTTGCGGATTTTATTCATTCCAATTAAATTAAATCCATTTCAATAACATGCTCAAGGTGCATAGGGCTTTCTTTTGATTATAAGGTATCAAAATTGAAATTATACCTATCATTGTGTTGAGTTTTAAACTGATTTACGTCATTACAAAAAACATAACATAACAAAAGTCATACAACACAATATATTCTTAATACAAAATTATTGTAATGAATTAGTTGAAGGCTGAATTTGAAGATTTTAATTTGCTGTTGAATGATTAACATGTAAACAACATTGAATTTTATTGCGTAACAGGAAAAATGTTCCCCATTCTTATCTAAAGTTAGCTTTCCATGAAATTGCTGTTTACATACAAATCAAGGGATTTGTTTTACGAAATGGACAATTATCTTTACATTGAGACGATTTCGAACAAAATTACACTGATGTCGAATTGAAATATTCTAAAATTACTTCAAACTTTCCAATTCAATGGAAAGAAATAATTTTGAACATGGAGTAATTGATGTGAATCATAGTCTACTAGCCTAGAAATCATTCTTAAAATTGTAATTTCAAATGCATATAAATACATATAAATTTACATAAGCCAAGGAACTTATCTCATTCGGAGTTTTCCATGAATATCTCTGCTAACCACTGTCAAAGGACACACGTTTCCTCTTTTGATACAACAGTGAAAGTACTTTATGAAACTCAGCCTTTTTCATTACTGTAAAACTAATGTCTTTTTGCCTTGCAAAGTGTTAATTAAATAAATGCATTACAGGGCGAAATATCAGAATACTTTGAACATAATATATTGAAATAGCACTATACAAGGTGACGCCATTAGGTGAATGTCATTAGCAAAATCTTGTAGTTCTCTCATATATATTTCACACTTGTCATTATTATGTCCTCTGGCATTATCTAACTTCGTCCTGAAAATCTCAGATTTACCCTGGTTTAATTATCACGAAGCTTTGAACCCTAACCGGGGCTTTTTACCAGCGTAAGATATTATTACACATATATGCATTGTTGCTCACTTCGTTTCCATAAGTTTTGATTACGTTCTTGGTATCCGCCTTTATAAATGTATATATTGACATCAGCCATCGTATATATTTTTTTAAATTTCAAATTAACATTGAGCACGAAATAAAAGCAGCATGAGAGAGCAAGCTAAATGCATTATTTATGTACCAAAATGTATATATACATTTTACGTACATACAATATCATTGACAAGATTCAACAAGCACCTTAAAAATCCTGTAGGGAAGAAGCAGTCAAGGTTTTAATTATTTAAAAGCTTAAAATGTAAGAGACTTTATTAAATGACTTTGAGGCAAAATTCGGAAGTTTATAGGTTCTTGCCAGGCATGATATTTTGAGGAAGAAAAGTTAATTAAAAAAGTTGAACCATAAAAAATGAAACGCTTAACATCATCAGGGTTAATACACGCAGAGTATTTATGACTGTGAGAATATTGTGGTAGTGCAGTGCATGTAGACTTCACTGAGACTTTCCAAGGAAACTCGTCAGCATCGTTTTAAAACTAGAAAATGGCTGGACCAACATACATATGTACATGTTATAACAAGACATACATTTTCAAGTCCTTTTTTGTTTGAGAAACCGTACTGCCCTGTTAAGAGTCATGTAGCTACGCTGTTATAAAAATTCTTGCGTCTACAATTTCTTGTCTCCTCCTTATTTGACACTTATAGCTTGGCGTATACCGTTTGAGGAGGTCATGACAGTCATCACGAGCTCAAGTGGGAGTTACAAAGTTTAAGAACGTGCTTGCTTGCCAGGCTTTCACGGAGCTTTTCAAGACATTTTATATTGCAGTTTAGGGAAGTTTGTATAAACAGGCCCATATGTGCAATACTAACTGACAGTGTATGTATACTAAATGCTGGGAGCTTTATGCATGCTATAGTGCCTCGTAATGTTCCGTACTGGAGATGATTTCATTCATTATACACGAGGACGACGACTACGGAATATTCATATAAAGACGTATGTAAAGTCCTTATTTCATATATAAACAATGCTTATTATATGATACTTATTCGTGAAAAACTGTCAAATCAAGGGGTATAAATACCCCTAATAAAAATATAAATTTTTATTTTTATATGAAAATGTTGAGAATAACTTCCTTGCTTCTTTTTTGGCAGCAAGCATAAGCAATATACAAGGGATTCAATGTATTATTCATTCCCCCTGTAATGAACTTCCGACCTGTGCCTCTGAGGTCAGCTGTCTACCCTTTTATGTACTCGTGTCCATGTACTTGAGGAGGTTCTAATTCAATACACTTTTCCTCTTTTTCTGTCTGTCCCACCTCCTGCTATACACAGCTTGTTGGCTTTCACCAGCTTTTTCTGTCGCATTATGAGCTGCGGAACGTCGACAATGGTGGCAGAATTTAAGAACAGCTGGTCGTTCCTGTAACAGCCCTATTCTTGTTCCACATTTTCCTCTCATGCATTTTGTTGTATCCTATTAATTTTCATTTCTACATTTTTTTTATTCACATTCATTTCCCCCTACTGCTCAAAATCGTTATCTATTTGCTACACCAACTCCTCCTCACCAGCACACTGGAATTTGCAAAAAGTACTAAATTTATAGCATTCTTTTTCTTTCCTACTGATATATTCATCCATTTCCGATTCTATGCTGTGTATCCGCTCCCTCTTACTTTTATGATCATGTTCAGCCTCGGAAACAAGCAATTTCTTTCCGTTTGCTGCATAATGATCGTCGTAAGGAAATTTGCCTCTGGATGTTTACTAATGCTTTTTATGCAAATAGCATTCAAACACTATTTGCAATCCACTAGGGAAGTATTTCCCAATTTTCCCATTTGTTCTGACTGCAGGACACAATGAGTAAGCAACCTGCATATAAAGGAAAATTAAGTGAAGTGCAAAAGGATGGAATAAGTTTCAAACAGTCTATTCATATTTGCCCCTTAGGTAATGCGATTTTTCCAGAGTCAAATCATAACGATTTTAAAAATCAGCGAATATTAAGCGTGTCGTCAGGGTTTAATATAATAGTCTTTATTTAAATAGGTTCTTTAAGGCTTACACGTTGCATGGATTTAAAACAAGTTTTCCAGCTAATACTGATCCATTCATTTCATAAACGAATTTACGATTAATATGTATGCTAGGATTTTGAATTTGTGACCGACTCGAAAGCTTTGCGGAGATTTTTCAAGCAGCGGAGAATGAGTACACAACCTGAATTACCAAACAGACGCAAGCATGTTAAATAAATAGCATTACGATTTCTGTATTGAGTTCTTGCAATTCTGACTGACGATGAGAGGCAACACATTTCTAAAAGCAATGACGAACCCACATAAATGTAAACGCCTCACATAGAATCCCAAAATAAAATAGTGGTAAAAGCAGTACGGGACTACTTAAAACATCCAATACAGATGAAACATGTAGACACAGTAATGAAGGAACACCTATAAAGAAGCAACATATAAATTCCTAAACATTGAAAGTAGGTACTACATAGAACTTCAACTCATAAAGAAGGGAAACGCTTATAAAGAAGCACCCAACATAAAGGAGCAACAAAGGAAGCACAAACACATATAAACAAGCAAAACAGAGGGAGTAGTACAATAACCATCATCAAGCAAGCTTTACTAACTTACTAGCATAGCACCGGATCGTTTATAGTACATCTATGCCACATATATAAGTATGTAGATACTGAGGCAATAAATGTAATTGGAACAATGGAATTCTCGCTATATCTCACACAGACTATGCAAATGTGGACTAATATTCCCTCGAAGCTAAAATGTTGTCTTAACATGTCATACGTAGAATTCAATTTGAAATCTCAAGCTACCATTATACACATACTAGGAATACCAGACAATGAACGACAGGTCCAGGGAGTGTGTGGGTAAGTCAGGTTTGGGACTTTCTATGTCGTGTGGAGGAATAACTTATACATACTTTGGTTTACATATAAAAAAGGAATTGTGTTAACAGGAAGGTAGTTCCTATATACGATACATTGTGAAAGCATAGAAAATATTTTTGCTACAACTTGTGAGGCTCTAACTTGTGAATCATTTATCTCTTTCGAAAAAGCTTAAGAAACTATCATAGTAAAGAATCGAGAGATGTCTTGTTTTTTCTAAAAAGTCTCACTATGAGAGGAATCATAAGACTCATGCACACATACAACGCACACAGCTACTAGCTCCTAGCTTTTTTGGAAAGTGGGTGAAAGTTGTATATGTATATATATATGTATATATACATATATGGTTGAGCATGATCTCAGGGTCTGTGGAAAGACATGGAATATTTATACTTAACCCACACACTGTACATAAAGGAGTATTATCAAGGCTTTGAGGCATTTACAAATATTAAGCATTCGCCAAGCTCAAGGAAACGAACATCCATCTTTCTTTTCTCATTTTGACTTGGTAAAATGCACAAGTTCATTTTTTATCGTCCCATTCTCTCTCTCTCTTTCACTCATTTTTCTCTCTCTTTGGGTTGTTAGTACACCATAACATATGCGTCTACTGGAATTGTACATATGCGTAAGTGTAGGTGAAGCGGTGTTGCACGTATAGGTGCGTATATAGCCATAAGACCTGTACAAATACTAAAAGATTGCGCATAATATGAATACGGTGAATGAAAAATACACAGCAGACGGGATCTAAATAGTCATGGAATTTGCACATTGTTCAGAGTATATCAGGCCAGAAGAGAATTGTATTATTTAATACTTATTTAGATGTATCTGTTAGACTTGTGGAGAAAATCCTGGCCATTGTTCTTCTTGAACCAAGCACTCACTATTCCGGCTATCACCACCATCACCACCAAGGAGTATTTACCATACAAGTCTTATATTAAATTGCTGCCGTTGTCTATTTACTTGAAATAAGAAGTAGTACTCTCCGGCTCCTTTCTTTTCTCTTTCGCTGTCTCACTGTCTTCTTCTCTTGCCCACTCTCTTGCTGTCTTCTATTTCAGCTCTCCTTCTCTCATTTTCCTTTCACCTAAATTCGCAGTGTTGAAAACTTGTCCGGCTAAACTACTAAAAAGAGAAAAAGAATGTGAAAAGCCTTAAATCAAACTAGGAGTATGAGGATGAGGAAGAACAGAGGACCAAGCATTGAATTATCATCTGCCATTGTCTCTCACAATAAGAACATTCTTTTCGTTGTCTCTCCTCCGTGCGTACCTGTACGGGCTTTAAACCTGGACTACATACCTACTATCCTTTTGTCATATACGGCAATAAATTTCTAAAGCAATTACCAAAAATTTCTTGACAGCACAAGAAATTTCAGTTCAAAAGATAGTGTCTTGGTTATATTGCTTTATTTTAGGGTTATTATTACCGTGATAATAGTGGTGGATGAGCGTGGTACAGAGGCGAAGGTTGTATAGACGAATAGTATATGGATATTTTAAAATTTCTCCTACGATATTCTAATGTTTGGAATATTTCTTGCCTTACGTCACGTTGATGATACGTTATTGCTTTATTTGATGATAACGATCTGTGCGAACGTAACAACTTTCCAACATTTCCCTATCCTTAGCTCTTCCCTGCCAGACGTGCGTGAACTCTATATGGGATGAGTTTCTGTAGATAAAATTGAGACTACTACGTTGCTACAGGCAACTGTTTATACTTGCCTTTATACATTAAATTAAGACACAGATAAGTGAAAAAAGTGGGTATATGTGATACTGGGTATACGCACAGCAGTTTCTGGTAAGTAATACAGAATGCGTGGCCATGCGGAAAATACATCGATAACAATGAATATGTGAAGCCTCAACGAATCTTCTACTCCTGGATCCTCCAATCCAGAGAATTCGCTGTATAGATACGTGCATATAAATAAATACAATGATAAAAATGTGGATTCAATAAAATGCTCCAAATTGCTATTACTTCCTCTCGGCTCCGAAATACATGCGACTATTCCTACTTTGTGTTTGGCACTAGTAGCTTCCACGATTGCGTCACTGACATGGAAAGGTTTAACAATCGTAACACTTGAACAAGCACTACACGGTTTTTTTGAGCTTGCATTAGAATAGTTAGATGAGCGTGTATAACGTTGACGTGTTCTTACATGTTTGGAGTTTGGTAAATATAGAATGCCGGACTATTAATCACCATTTTGTTGCATCTTTCTTACTCTTGATGTTTTGAAGTTTAAGATACATCGGCATTATTTAATGTACTAAATACAAAAGAAACACAGTAGCTGTAGCAACTTGGATCTTGTATCAACATAAATCAAGTACTTATCGTTAGATTGTAAATAAAACCTTATTTAAATATAAATCCGATACTCTGTGTAAAACTAAAATGCTTTATCAACATAAACCCAATACCGCCTAGTAAAATATTATACGTAGATAAATAAATCATGTATCAAAATGCATGACTTTTTACGTAACCAGAATCTAGTTTGAACATAAATAGCAAAATAATAAACCATTACGAGTGTTTTTATTTTGCCATATTTTTATTAGTCTTTATATTATATATTTATCTTCTGTTATAATCAGTGTTCTACCTATAGAACATCCAGTCTGCAAAATCAGTTTTTTATCAGTCCTCCAAAGTTTGGAATTGTATTCCTTTGGGAGCAAAATTTACAAGTTTTAATAAGTGAATTCAAAAAGTTAATAACAGAATAGATATTTGGTAAAAGAAAGAAGGGCGAAGATTGAGCTATTCTATTTTAGATACTATATTATGTTTTTTAAATTGGCAAAACTCGTAATTTCTAGTGTACAGTATTTATACCAATTGTGTTACTCGGAGAAAATTAGTCTTTTTTACTTACGTAGTTATGGCATGTAAATAGAGACATGAAATTAAGTGACATTATTGACATGAAAGGTTTCGCTAACGATTTGTATGAGCATAGTAGCGATGAGAAAATGATGCAGCTGGTAGCACCATCCGCCGTTTAGAAACGCAAGCTTCAGCCATCTGAAACTCATCTTCACTGTTGCTCGCTCCGTGGGAGCAACTGGATGAGATTCAAAATCCGGCTTTCTACTGTTGCTTTTACCCGCAGCTTTCTTTGCCGCATAGATGCTGTATGTGAATGCGACTTGAAACTTTCTCTCTAGGGGCATATTTTAATTAAATATGACTTCCATAACTACATCTTGATGTCAATAATTACATGAAGGATAGTTAATCAAATTACATTTTCCGGGAATTAATAAATAAACCTAATTGCAATTTGTGCGTCTTCATGTTTTAATCCCACGTTTGTCCCTTTGATTAATATCGTGCCAATAAACATACGATAAATAAGCTTAGAATACTTCATTATTTCAATGGTACAATGTGGCTTATTATATAAATATGCTAGAAAATAATTCTCTAGCAATGACGCAAGTGATTATTACGGAACGGAAATACAGGGATGAAAGAAGACAATTTGAATGAATGGAAAGAATGAAAATGAAATTAAAAGAAACTTTACCTGATGGTAATGTACTAGGGCGGTCGATTTCCACAGGTCTCTGAACGATATATCGTCGAGGAAACTATCTAGAACTTGCGTGTGTATTCAGGACTGAAAAGAGTCTTATCGAAGATCCTTAAAATCTTTTTGCAAACATTGCTTTGTGGCAACAGAAGTGCAAACATACGAGTTGAATAAGGCTTGATGAAGCATAATCATCTTGGCGGACTTTCAATTTTCCTAGTTAACCCGTATACAAAGGTAGAACCGGAAAGGAAACAAGCAGAGGTAAATTGGAATGTGATTCTCTCTATTTGAGTCTGTGTATGTAACTTCCCGAGGAAATTGCTACCATACATGTTGTTAGTAGCTAATATTTGCTGCCGTTCCGTTCTAAATTGTGATGTTTGATGTAGGAGTCCTAAAGTCATGTCAAGGTATATTTCCTAAGCAGAAGAACATCCAATTAATAATAAATACGGAGTTTATTGTGGTACCTGCTAAACAATAATAATTTCAACTAGTAATTTTGAAATTGTTTTATTTAATGGCCTGCCTTGTACCTTGATACAATACAAAATAGAAACAAAAATAAAAATAACACAATAACTTTTACTACTCCATCCTTCATTCAGGAAATAAAGCAGAATAACTACAGAATAACAAGTTAGGCAATACAAAGCCGTGTTTTTGAGAAATGGACAAGTTACAAATTGTTACAGCACATACATCACAAGAATATTGCTTGGCATTGGGAAGCTAAGCCTCAAGCTGGCGGAATGAAATGAAAGAGCGCAAAGGAGCAAAAGGAGAGGTAATCTCCCGGAAGTTGGGGAAACTAAGTAAAAATGAAACGTTCTTGTAAAGAGAAAATATATTTTCTTAAAAGCCCGCAGGGAGGACGGCGGAACGAAGATGATGTTATGAGAAGATGAGTAAGCAGAGGGAATGAGAAAACGAGGAAAGAACGGTTTGCGGTCCAATGTGTTACTCCCACGACAGGAATGACAATAGTTCCACAACCTCCAAACCTATATTTCCTTATTTCATCCCTGCTGAACATTTAAAAGCTGTCCATCAACTTGTAAATACAAACGTTAGAGCACATCCGCTGGTATTTTCAAACCGTTTCTCTCCCAATTGCATTATTTAAATTGAACATCAGAGCGTGCCGAGAATCCATTCTATGACTGACGTTTGCTTCTACATCTTCTATATAGTTGTGTACCCAAGGTTTTATACCTACCTGTATAAATATAAGCAGTTTGTCTAGGTGTGTAACAGGGTAACCAAGTATTATAAAATACAGTAGATTGCAAGTACACATGTACCTATACATAGGTATAGCGTGTATGGAAAGGAACACAAATCTTGGAAGCAAGGTCCGGATATGAGTAACCACTACTGACTCCGTGTCTTACGATGTCTTGTCTTGAGTTACATGTGTAGTTGCAAGTGAGCAGATGTAGGATTTGCAATTGCCTCGCAGACGAAATAAGTACAATATTTTCACTACTGCTGATTCGGTCGACATGATGTGCACGCAATTACTACCGAAGAATTGAACCACGGGAAAGGAGAGACGAGAAATAGGAATCCATAGAAGTGTGGTCGTCAAAGGAAAGAAAAACAGTTAAAGGAACATCCAAAGTATACGGTATCCTTTTACCGGCGGGATGAATTCATAGGAATGTATGGGGAAATACATTCTGTCATTGCTATTTTTCACCCTTGATTAAAGACAGAAAGAGACCAAGGATTAAAAAGACGGGAGTTCAAAAAGACTTCTCTCAAGGATATTCAGGTGCGTTTTTCCCAATTTTTCAACTCTTTGGCAAGAGTTAACGAGCCGGAAAAGTAGTCAAGGTATAGCGTCAGGACTATAGACTGACTGGATTTTTAGATCTTCAGTCAGTATGTGAACCTGCATATATCTATTTTCCTTTTACCTATACACGATATAATTACATACCTAAGTAAACCATATCTTTATGTCCGGACTAGCCGTACATTAGTATATTCCATTAAAACGCATGGATATAGCGGTATCCCTAGTTTTGAGAGATCACATTATTTATATGTAACACTGGAGCAGCATAGGTAAGTAGTGGTATTATATAATGGGATGACTTGTTGGAGGGCATGTATGAGGAAGTGTAGGAATATAGTGGAGTATACAGAAGTTAGACGTGTAACTGCATTTCCATGTCAGAAGAGATAGCCAATGTAAAAAACTGCTTTAGGGTAAGAGGGTAGACACACACACTGACACACACACACATACATACAGGGCATTTATACCACGGCAGAGTTTCAACGGAGCGCAATCGATATCTGCGTGGAAGAGCTCAAGTGCTCTGAACGAACGCGTCTGTCGATATTCTTCTGTGTGGCATATATCCCCCGTACATAAGGAAATATGTGTAGGTATGCACGCCGGCTGTGTGTATGTACACAAAGGAAGACCAACACTCCGGAGTCTGAAGAATGCATTGGCCGCGTACAAAATAAAAGGCTAAATTGTACTTCCATTTAGTACTGTACCGCACAGTGCACACATTAGGCATGGCTGTGTACGACATTGTTATTGGGATCGGTTTTTCAAAAATGACTTCGGGTAGGTTATGAACATCCGGAATATCTCTTTACGGAGGGACTCCTTAAATGTAAGAAACACCACAGTAACGTGATGTAAATGTAATTATTAAAAGATTTATATAATGCATTGTTAAACTTTTTCAGTCGTGCTAATTATTTGCACTATGGAATCTAGGACTAGACTACTGCCAAATAATTATTATTAAATAATTCTTTAAAGTTCCCCATACTTAAGAAGTACAGAGAAAAGAAATAATTCTCCAATCTAGGTCTAGTTTTCAAAATTCTGTAAAAATGTTTGCACCCATTATAGGCCACAATATGCAGAATACAACACCACATTTTTGCAGTACTGGAATTTTGACGAAATTTGTTCACATGCTAGGTATAGTCTCTCAAACAAAATTATCAAACAGGGGCTACTCAAAAGTTCAATCCAGAGATTATCTATGTATTGGTGGTGTTATGCACTTTTGTTCATAACGTTATCTTATACATAATTGGGAATCTTATTTTATAAATTATTGCTTAAATGTAA
>JAQGAK010000512.1:0-70736 GCA_034696945.1 Lipothrix lubbocki | reverse complement strand
ATTTTGTATTTATTTTGTATTTATTTTGTATTTATTTTGTATTTATTTTGTATTTATTTTGTATTTATTTTGTATCTACTTATTGTTTAAGTAAAGCACTATTAGCATGCGCGTAGACTATCTTTGCTTTAGGTACGAACTAACATTTTACCTTATTTTGCATTTAATAAATATATAGCATTGGCATTATGTACTTAATAACTCTTGAGCTGCTCCGGGTTCTTAATAATAATATGCATATTCATAATAATACACGGGTTTCTATATTCTGTTTTTGATGACAATAATCCTTTTGTTTTTACACCGACGCTATTTAGAAACGTTAAATTATTACGATGGATTAGATATTTATTGCTATTAATGCATGATTTTGCTATTTAATGTACGTAATTCTGTTCTGTCATTCATGAGCACTAAACAATATGCATAAAAGGCCAGCGTTAAAACAAATTTACCTACGCAAAACCATAATAACAGCCATAATATAAGGTTTGAATATCAGCATAAGTAATTTATTTCCAGATAAATGACTTATTTAGGATTAAATGGCGTGATTTAAACGGTCGGGGATCCGACGGCGTCGGTTCGAGGGTGTATGTAGTATAATGCAAAATCAAAACTCTAATCAGTGAGCAGGGAATTATATAGTTTATCTCCCTGCCTAATATATTGTACAGATATTTAATGATGTCGTATTCGTATTTTATCAATTAATTTATAAAACTGTAATACACCTTTCCAGCGGCAACTTTATACAAAGTTTATTTCCCCATTCGCTGGTAATAAATGAAGTCGATCGCAAAAATTATGTAATTAAGTAAGAATAAGGTAATATAGATACACTTAACCTTAGGGGGCGCAAAAAATATAAAATACTAGCAATACAGATGCAAAGGATTTCAGCATTTAAGCGTGAAGCTTGCTAGTTAAGTACAATGATGCAAGAATAGCAAGATATAATAATAAATAATTAATGGTAATTAATTAATGATAATTAGTTAGTTTAATAAATATATTACTACTTTAATATAACATAAATGATAATATGCACCTTGGTTTCTAATTGTATTCTAATTCATAGCATCCACCTACTTAAACATAGTCAATCAGTGCAGACCAGTGTATGTACTACACCACACGTACAATATAATAAATTATATTATTGATTTTATTATTTATTATATTATTTATTATATTATTTATTATATTATTTATTTTATTATTCCTTTTATTATTCCTTTTATTATTTATTTTATTATTCATTTTATTATTTATTTTATTATTTTTTTAAAATTTATTTAGCATTTCTTAAATTACTGACTCCATAGATTTAAGTAAGATTCCATACATACTTATATGAAATTCAATTTAAACTACAGCAATGAATAATTGTTGTCTTGCAATAATGCAATTTATTGCACTTTGCATTTTGCAATGGAAAAAGCATGTGAGTATTCGAATTCCTGCGTATTTGCGTCCTTGCAGGGAGGGAAGTGCGAATCGTGATAACAATAACATTTACAATTTACAACTACAACATCAGCAGGGTTTTTTCTTTCTTTATCTTGTTCGTCATTTCAGCTGTTTGTTAACTAAACTGTATAAATAATCATCTGTGTGCCTTGTCATTAATTTTGAACGCAGTTAACCTGATCCGTGTTTTTGCGTTAAAAACATTGTAGTGATATGTTGTAGTTTGTAGTAAAAATACATTTTAGGCTATTCTTTGGATTTTTTTTTTGTCACGGAACACGTTTCACAGTTCTGCAAATAAAGTTATAATTAGATTCTTATATATGTCATGTCATTAGGAATTAGGACTTATACACATGTGCTAAAGTGAGATTTGTTCTTTGTTAAAATATGTTAAATGTTTGTAGTTAATTTCAATTGTATTAACGAACTAATTATTTTTTGATAGTAGACTGACTATTTTTGATCAAAATATTTCGTAACGTCGTTCGTTCAATTATTTGTTTAGTGTTATTCTCACTTGTAGAAACTGTTCAAAGTAGTTTAAACTGCTGTGGTGAAGAAGTTACCGTTTTTGTGTTGTCCAGTTTCAGTCTTGTACCTTATTTTGATATCATCGGGAAAATGGAGCTTTCGGAGGTATGGCAGTTTTCAAAGAAATACAAAATTTGGTGACCATTAATTCAATTTTCTAGTTTATGGAATTTTTTCTTTGTAGAATTAAAAGCAATTTAGATTGGAATTAATTAGATTTTATACTTCCCAATGGGAAGTTCCCATATGATTTACATGATGTCCTGTTTTTTAGGACGAACATTTTGAAGATTTCACCACGGCCTCCGACTGGGAACTGTTTACGGCAAATGTGGAAAGAATTTTGATTGAGTGGCAATCGCGACCTGCGGACAATGAAAGCTTGTTGCAGAAATGGGTCGTTGTCAACGAAAAAGTTACGTTCTCGGGTAAGTTCCTTACCTTAGGCTGATATTTATTATTACACTTAAATGGACATGACAGCAAAAATGAGATCAAACAGCAGGATTTGGTGTGCATTTAGGACACATCTCATTCGTTTTTTAATGAAATGCTAATTGATTTTTTGTAGATTTTCCTTTCAAATTTTCGTACTACAAGAAAGCCGATCCTCCGAAACCTGATTTAATGACTACATCAATCAACCCTGGTGCTACAAGTAGCCTAGATGCGTTTCCACCATATTTAATGAGTGCTGTATCCAAGGACAACGATTGCTTCCCTCCAAAATTTTCTCCTCACAAAGTAGCTGATTATTTCGATATTAAGGAGTTTGCTGTATTGTCTTCCGCTGGATTGGAACCTATGCAGAATGAATCGAAATTGAAAGCCTTGTTGAGTTCTGCTTGTATGGCGCTGAATAATACGAACTCGTAAGTTATCATCGACAGTTGGGGTTCCAAATGTTTAAAATGTGGCGATTGGCGATTATACCAGTATTTTTTCGTCTAATAGGAATTTCCCCGTTTTCATCCAATACCATCATTGGAATCAGCAGTATTATTGCGGGATTGCAGAATCTTCAGGAACCCGAACATCCTTTCAAATGGTTCATCTCAAGCAAGTACCTAATCAGCACAGATACCTTTCGGGATTACTAAGTATTTTCAAGTCGAAAATGAGCCCTACTTTAAGTGCTTCTGTTGGTGTCACTGCCCATTTTTTCTACAAGATGAAGACTTGGCATTCTAAATTTAATTTTGACTCATTCCCCCCTGAAATGTTCGACGAGATTAGTCAAAAGCCTAGTGATGAAAAAATCAAACCCTTTTCCTGGACTCATTATCATGCATTTACAAGGTTACTTCCGTTCGGATCACTGGATGACCCTTTTCAAGAATTAGACCTGGTTGCAGGTTGGCCGTATCTTCCTGAAGACGTAGTTGTAGATAGTCCTAGTTATTCGGATTTGGAGCCAAACAATGCTCCAGAGTGGTACTTTAGCTTAAAACCTCATGCACAAGCAGAATTTCGTCTACACGATTTAGCAGATGGTGTATGGAATCTACAAGGAGAGACGCGTACAATTGAAGAAGTTCTGGGAAAAAAATTAGATAATTCAGGTAGGATCAATATTATTATAAGAAAATGAAAGGTTTAAAATAATTTTGTTCATGATTGGTACTTCAATTTGTGTATTGGTTTATATTTTTTATTAAAAGAAAGTTTCCGATCGTGAGGCTTAATGCAAATTGCACACTAAATATTTTATTTTTTACAATTTTGCAGGAGACGTGCAATATATTTCAGCCCTGGAAAGACTCGCTCTAGTGAATTCCCCGTTGCCCCAATTGAACCGTGTTATTAATAATGTCAACAGAGCGCATAGACAGTTATTATTTTCTCCTACACAGTATCAAGATTTGCCTCCGCTTACATCCGAACAACTTGATATTGTCGTACCGTTCTTGTTTCCTGATGCAGCTACAACTCCCATATATCCGTATCCCGCTGCTTTTGACCGTTTGCCGGAATTTGAGAAGCAGGAAATTGCATCCCTTGTGGTAATTAACTTTCGTCCTGGAATATGCCAAGATTCTTAATATTTAGAATATTTATCATTTACATTTGATGATTTAAAACCATAGGATGGATTGCAAGGAATGAAATCTGCACCAATGGGAAGTTTAGTCTGGAGGCTTGCTGTGGTTCTTAGTTACCTTAATGCTTACGTGGGCTATGCTGGAGCCGTTGCACATTTATGGGCTGAACTTGTCCTGGAACTTCGGTATCGATGGGAAAACTCCATCATGATACCTGGGTAAGCCTTGATGTGAATACTTTAACTTCATTCGCAGGAAGGTTCTGATTCATGCAAATACCAGTGGAAAAGTAATGTCCCGTGACATTTTACTTAGTTACCGTGACGATAATGATTGCTTGAATGCAAAAAGTTATTTTAAGAGGATGCATATCTTTGGTTGATTTTAGGTGAAGGAATGCCCCTACACGCCTGTAGATATTTTGGTGTGTACAATAATTAACTCTCCACTCATGAGCACACTACAATTTTAAATTTAATTACCTAGTATGCTCATTCTGGGAACTTGAATCTGTATGTGATCAATCGGTTGATGAGTTATTTGCTACTTTATAGTTGGTGTATAAAATACGCTAGGTATAAGTTTATTGGTACAACTTTGCATAACCGCTTTAAAAATAGAACTTAATTGCATTTCTTTAAAGCTATTTTTGTATTGGATAATTGCATACTATGGTAATGTCATAATTTCACTCTAAAATTGAAGTACATTACACACGATTGGGCGACAGCCCTGATGGCAATATAAATTACTAACTATTGACACTTGCACGAACTCATAGAACTACAGCTCACTCATAACCAAACACTTGAAAGAGTAAATAACAGAAATTTAAATTTAGTATCCTTTAACATACTAAAGTAACAAAAGGTAACCTTTCATATGGGTGATCAGCAAATATAGAATCATCGCTACAGAAGTTACATACTTTGGTCGTTTATAGAAGATTTCGCTCACATGTTGTTTCCTTGTCCGATGAGCACTATAAAAATGTTCTAAAAAGCTTTCCACGTACGATGTATTACTTGCATGTCTTTTTCGCTTAAGTAGTTTTAGGTTTTTATTATTAATAGTATTCTATTTACATATATTACGGTTTTATGTATAAAAACTCTTTTCAAAAAGCGTAGGTGAAAAATGAAAAAAGAAATTATAATTGCACTAAATCATGCCTGGTTGCGTTACGTGCAACATATACGTCCATATCATGATCAGTCCAATTATCAGGAGTTTCATAACCACTAAGGGTATTAAGGGAGTCACTTTGACTCAGTCGTCCAGCGACTCCAGGTCGCCTTCTCTTTTGATTTTGTTCAAAATGCCTATGCACATGGGTGGATGGACCCAATTGCTTGTTTAGAGCATCCTGAGAGGATCTTGATCCTAAGCTGGCTCTCAGGAGTCTACTCTGATTATTTAAGTAATTATTTACTGCTGCTGATGTTGTGGAATGTCCAGTGTTATGATAGCTATGCATTGAATGGTGTGATTGGTTGTGGTGTGAGTGGTGAGCACTCAAGTAGCTTCTGTGAGTGGAGTGACCATCTGGCACAGACCTCTGTTGTTGTACTGGAAGGACCACGGAACGACTTGTACCGTGCCCGTGGCTATGACCGTGGCTACTTGACATATTATTTCCCTCCATCATTGGGTTACCGTGGTAAACTCGGGCTCGAGGAATACTCCTGGCTGAAATTGCTGACATTTGATCCCATTCTTTAATTAGACCCAGTGAACCTGGAATCAATGCCGGAGGTCCTGGAGAGGGTGAAAGCATTGATCCGGGAGGAATCTGTTGATATATTGAGATAGTTTGTAATTTATTTATAATACGAATTTATTTCGTCGATATAACTGGACCAGCCTTGAACACCATACATTAGAATATTTTGGCGATATTTGATTCAGAAAAGAATAACTTAGTTAGAGAAGGGAATAGTGATAAGGGTTGTTTAAAATTTTATTTTTCATGTTATTTAATTTATTAGTAATAACTACTAGTTTACTCACACTGTGCGTGCTAGATTCTTACCTTGCTTATTAGACCGGAACTGGGCCGTCTACTTTTAGAGCGTTTGGTTAGCAAAATAAAAATGAAGACTGCGACTATGACAGTGATGCAAATTGCAGCACTTGCTCCAATAGTAATTTTATCCATGTTTGTCATCAGAGCTGATGGAGTATTCGGTCTGAGCTCTTTGCATTGACTACCTGGGGGTACTGATCCTGCGCTTGTACTAATCTCATTGTAAAGAATCTCTTCGTAGGGCACCACACAGACCACAATGCATTGCTAAAATGTATTAAATGTAGCATAAGATTATATATACATATATGCATGTATGTCACAATAATTGCATGGACATTACATTACTCCTGAAAAAACTTCTTACATCAACAGGGACGCCCTTAAAGTGATATTCTCTTTCAGATGGATCTAGACGAGGTCCATGTCTAAAAGTGTCTTCTCCGAAAATTCTATAAATAATCCTGAATCCCGGTACTTGCTTTTGACTGTCCCAGTGTAAATGCACACTATCTCCATTTCGATCGACATCCTTCAGAAGGATGTCAGACTTCTCTGCAAATATTAAATTTGGTGGACGATTGTTGATTCCAAGTGAAGGCGAAGTTTGTGGTGTTGGAATTGCCGGATGTGGTTGTGTTTGAATTGATGGTAAAGTAGTAGACTTGAGAGATATTACACTGCCAACCTTGTCATTATTGGGATTCATGCTTCCTGTGCCGGAAATGGTTCGAATCGGACCTACGCCGGTAATCACAGGGATTTTGGAGTCATCAAAATCAGGACCATCAAATCCTACTGATGGCTTACGGATTTGTATTGTTTCCGAAGGAACAAATCTTTGTGCTTGAATGTTATTTTGCGGTCTCACTGTTGTAGTGGGGATGGGAGCTTCACTGAAGCTCTCATAATTCTGATTAGATACTAGAACGTCATCATCTTGGGGATCTCTAGTGGTTGAAGTGGTACTTGTGCTGGAAACACTTGTGCTGGATGTTGTTGACATGACCACCTTCTGTTGTAGTTTTGGTCGAATACCAGGAAAAGCTTTTATAACGGCTGGGTTTAGGATTTTCCTTCTTGGTTGAGTGGTTGATGGAGCTGGCTTGGGAGAAACTGTGGTTGGAGTTGGTGTTGTTGATGGGGTGGATTGAGCAAGTTTTTCTACGGGCTCGGAATTGGACGATGCAGTATCATGAATTTCATGTTCTTGGGACTCACTCCCAGATTCATACTCATCGTCATTGTCATTTTCATATGAAGTTGCTGGAGTTAAAGGGGCTGTGTCCTGTTCACTTGGCGGTGGCTTCTGCTCTTCTTCATTCCTGATGGGTTGAGGCTGAATGGGCTTTATTCGCGGTTTCTGAATGCGTATATTTTGTCTAATTCTCCCAATGTTATTGTTATGCGGACGCACTACTACACTCTTCGGGTTGGGGGGTGCTTCTTCAGCGGACTCTACGGTTGGTTCAGGGGTTGTTGATGATGGTTCATTATTTTCGCAAACAAAGTCTGTACAAGAATATAAAGTGTGTTCATTTAGCTCATTGTTATTAGTAGTTACATTATTTGAATGTGGTTGTAACACTTGGGTCTGTAGACCTTATGCAATATGGCTTTGATAAACAATGTATTTTGCATATGGGACTTAATCCTACAATTTATGACTAAGTTAAGTATTCGCGAACCTACCTTGGGGAGGAATGTTATAGAAATTTAATGGCCGGAGACCAGGTGGGCTTCCACAAAATTGAGGATTCCTCTCCCGACTAGTAACCTGTAAGTCATATTCATGGATCCAGTCTTGCACCCATTTAATCCTGCAGTCACAGGACAAGAAACGGCCACCTAAGCTTAATCCCCGTAAGGTTGAGTTAAGAGGTATAAACGAAGTAAGTGGTAATGTTGTCAAAGGATTTCCATCTAAAGCGAGTAATGACAGGGAGCTGAGACCGGAAAACGCATCTGTTGGGACCTCCGTTAAGAGATTGAAGCCCAAATCAAGTACCTGTATAATTATGGTATCACCAAAAGTACATATTATTAAACATTTGGTTGTTATTCACTACTATGTACCTCAACTAATCGTAAATGTACAAATACAAATGAACTCTTCGTATAGGCAAGTCTCGTTCATTGTTTTCTACTTCTGGAGTATGAGTGATGTCTTTTTTAAAGTCTTTGTATGCAAGACAATTATTTTGCTACCAGTTCAGTCAAATGTAAGCCCACGCCTAAAGGAGTGGAAATAGGAAAAGCATAATTTTCAGTTCTATTGTAGCAATATACATTATAATTTTATTAAACTCTGAGTTTCAGTTTTTTTTGGCGTGCAGTAAAGATCCAGTTATTTTGCTTATGAAATGCATTTATTCTGCTGCTATAAAAGCCAACAGCTAATATATGTGCCCTCCGAAGCGAAAATAATTTTTATTGTTTTATTGCTTTGTCCCTTTACGCACAAAAAGAGCAGATTTTTTCGCTTCACCGTTCTTACAATTGTTATACAGTGGCCCGTCTTTAACTCCTTGGCCTTAAATGCGCTTATTTTTTATTTTTGATAGACGTTAAGGGCATCAATATTTAGGGATGCTCTGTAAGTTCTTCCCATATACATTGTGTATAATTACATGTACGTACATCTTTTAAATACAACATGATAACGCTTTGTGTAACGGACCTGTAAATCTTGCACGACTCTAGGCTTTATGCTAGAAAAAAATTACATAATAAGTCTTACGCGTAATTCCTTGAGTGAGTGAAGAGCTTCTTTAGGGAAATGCGTAATAAGATTATTGAGCAAACTGAGAGAGCTCAATGTATCATTGACCCCCACAAAAACAGATTCAGGTAAACTCTTAAGTAGATTCCGTTCGAGATTCAGAACTGTCAAAGAATGTAGTCGTAAAAATGACAGCGGCTCTAAATCCCTAAAACGGTTTTGGGCCAAATCCAAAAACGCAAGGGAGGAAAGATTTGAGATAGCTTCAGGCATGGTGCTTATACCAGTTCCTGCGGAACAAAATTTGTTTCAAAAATTAGTTACTTCACAATTCACAATCATACGTAAATAAGCGCAAGCATAAACATTGTGCGTGTAGATGTTTAGTTCTACACATTATCGTGTGTGTATGTTACTTGTGCGGCGATGCAACATGATCTGTTATTTATTTTTAAACATTTGGCATATGAGATACCTTGATAGCTTTATGTCTAGTTATTTATCCTGTTAAACGTATTTTGCGATTGACAGTCTCGTTAAAAGACTTCCCTATGCTTACATTCTTTGAATAATTGTTTCTTATTTTCTTAAAAGTAGGTTACCACACAGTTTCAGTGACACTAGTTTATTATTTATTACATTGTTATTACTTACTTTATATTCCCAGAAATAGTAATGATTTACGCTGTAATAATTTTAGAGTGCTTGTGTATAGCCGTTACTTTTAATTTTGTATATTTTGATATAAAAATATTAAATGCAGAGTGAGTGACACGGAATCATATGCATAATGTTTTCATTGTATCAAAGAATATAAATGTTTTGAGCAACGATAATAGCTATTGTAAGCCTCAAAGGCTCAAAAGTGTCAATACTCACTCAAGTATTGAGCGAAAAGATTTATATGATTAGCTCCGTATTAATAAAACTGATTGGTCTGACATGCAATTAACCCTTGTTTGAAGAGGAAAGTAGCCCACCCTATGTTTTCAATCAATGATTCCTAACCTGTAATCTTTTATCTGTGATGCTTTGTTGGATGCATTATTATTACGGTTCAAAACCATAGTGTTACTTTTACTCTTGCAAAAACTCATTAGAGGTATTTACGATTTGAAGTTATACATAGTTACTACGGCGGTGGTAGTTTTCTGTTAAATCGCTTACATGTGTAATTAACTATAATATCCCTTAATGCTATGCATTAACATTATGTATTCTTATTAAGGCTGTAAATAGGTGATTTTCAAATGCAATTAGTTGTGAAAGTAATTATTTGCATGCTCACACACAACATTTATTTAAACAACTCACCTTTTAAGTTCAGAGTTCGAAGGGAATTTTCGAGGCCCTTGAAGCAGTGGCTGTCCAAGTCTAATTTGTTATCATGGAGCTTTAGCGTGCTTAATTTAGTCAGGGTTTCAAAGGCACCCTTAGGAATCTTCGTGATTTTATTGTAACTCAAGTCAAGGAGTGCGAGGTTTGTTAGAAGCTCGAGGGAAGCAGACGGAACCTCTGAGAGTTGATTCTGAGCCAGGCTTAAATGCTTTAAATAATTTTCTTGACCACGAAACGCTTCGGGATGAATAGACGACACATTGCATCCAGACAATCGAAGACTGGCCTGAAATCATGCATAGAAAAATTGATTTTGTTTATCATATTCATGATAAATCACTACATTAGAATTTACTTTGTTGAATGCGCAGGGTTTCACATTAGGGTAATGCAAATTTGACAGTGCTCCGAGCAACGCCGAGTTGAAACCACAAATCATGATTGTGTGAAGTAATTCATTGCAAAAAGATTTGTGAAGGTTAACGTCACAGTTGTACACAATCTAATAACAATCACAATTCTCCGTTTAAAAAGACATTCCCAAAGACGATTTCTGCCGGAGGTTAATTTTAACTCGAAGCATAATTAATAACGTGAAAATTATAATAAAGGCAGGGAGTTTTCATATCTTTAAAGTGTCTTTTGATATTACGATTTTGTGACCTACAGTTTACTGGGATGAAATGTTGTTCAATTGTATTGTTTTAACTGCTGAGATGTGGACCTCATAGCGGCGGAATTAGGTCAGCAAGTAAGATTGTGCGTTTGTAGAGTCTCATGTATATTTATTATTCAAACAAATGAATTGAATGGTCATTTTCTGGTCTCCATCAAGTCTACTGCCACCATTGTCTTTGTGTTATCTAATAACAATTATTGAAAGGCGAGTATACGTGAAAAACATCATGGTTTTGACATTGTACCTCCTGGGATATTAAAAGATTGAACTGTTTTGTGGTCACATCTCTTATGGCTTGAGTAATCTGAGTCAAGTCTGTTCGAGTGGAATAAAGCCATACATGTATATATATGGTAGTTAAGTATTATTCACAATCAGTAATTCAGCATGTGAATAAAACTAATGTGATAATTGAACTGTATTCATAGAATTGTGAAGTATGTAAATAATTACCAGTTTAATTTCTCGGAAAAGGCGAGCCGGTATTTGTCCGTTGGAGTCAGTGACTTGACTCCCGTTGAGATAAAGAAATTCAATAGGATCCTTGAGCCCAGCACGAGCGCTTATTAGAATTGAAACTAATTGCTGACCATCAATTTCGTTACACTGAACACTTAGCTGGTTGTGAAAGGTTTGATTCCGAGCACATTGACAGTTAGATTTGATGATTACGGGTACGCGTGCATTACCATACCAGGGACAGTCTTCCTCTGCTCCATTAGCTCCAGTAAGGAAGCATGATGAGAAAATCAGAAGTAGCCAGAAAATCTTGAACAATAGAGACTGTGAGGAGAAATGAGTTCCCGTTACTCTCTTTAAAGCGAGATTTGAATTAGTTCTTGACATATTAGCAGTTTTGCATTTAAAATGGTGCTCTTCTGCCGTCTCTGACTTTATTTCCGTAACCAGTCTGCACTTGAGCATATTGTCACTTCAAGATTCTCTTCACGATTTCCCACTCCTGACACCGTCCGTTTCTCTTGATAGTAAAGTTTTATTACTCGGACTCTTGTCTTCTACTGGAAAGGAATGGATGGTAAAAGTCAGGGAATGAGATATTCGTCCTTTGTAAGGCGAACAAGGACTGAAGATCCGTCGCGAATCCTGTAAATAGAAAGAAAGAATTCTAGTAAGTTATTGTTGACTTACTGTTCCTGAAACTGTTGAGAATTTGTACAAAAAAACAAAAGGGGATAGACACCGTTTACGTATGTAAATTTAACTCGCATCATCTCATTTTTATCACTGTGGTGTAATGCTTTATACTCTACTAATAAAACCTTTTACTTATAGTACATACGTACTAGTTATCTATTGTATTAACTAGTTAATGTTATTAGTATCTATTTGTATTCTGAAGTATTGCTTGCTTACGATCTTCTCACTCGTACAGGTGCACCTCTTTACACTCTGTGGTGGTAAATAACCAGCGTTTTCAATTTTAGCTTCTCACAGTCTAGCTAATCACATTCTACTTAATTACACAGTTTTACTAATGTGACAGAATCACTGAGTAAATTGAGTTTGTTGTGATGTGAGTTGATATGAGCAAACACGATGCTTGCTGAAGTCAAGCCGCTGGAATCTGCTGTGGTGAACCCTATATGAATTTGTTAGTTTACTCTGCAACTACAGCTATACATACAAACTATACGTTGGTAAGTATAAGTTTAGGGGAAGCTTATATATTAGGATCAGTCGTACCCATTACACATATGATCATATCTGCTACAAGTAACGGAGTTGGCGAAAAGTCTCTCTAAATATTTACATAACAAAATGTAATCTTCGTCAAACCAAGTTTTAGGTTTTGTCCAACATAAAAACATTCTTTCTTTTAGGTATTAAGTATGTTCTAACAAGTCCGGTATTATTGTATGGTTTTGTCTGAGATATAGCACTGGTGTAAACTGCAAACATAACCTTAATACAGTCTCAGGAAGACGTTTGATAAATGGGACTCGGACATGTTTTCTCTTCAGGTGATTATTTTGTGCTTGGGTGCATTACACGTACATAGTTGCTTTAGTCCTATCAGTATTGAAGCTACATTTAGTTGGCTAAAATGAATGATCTACTAGTCAAGATTTGAAAGATTCTGATGTGCCACAATATAAATACAAAGTAGAGATAGTTGATGTCTGGTTGACATGTTGTTGGTAAGGAATAAATAAAGGCTGCCTGTAATTATATTACAGAATGTAATGAAAGTTCTCCAACGCATACAATATTCACTTCAGACCTAATCACCCGTATTTATTCCGCATTCACTTCTCGCGGTCTTCGCTGTACATGTGTTGAGATGCACAAATACACATTTTTGATTTAAGCTGTGGTTTTTTCGTGGTCTTGTCATGCTTTCGATTTTAAACTGTTCAGCTATAGATTTTGGTATAGCGGTGTAAATGTGGGAGATGGTCACCAAGAGGACAAATCGTATGGAAATAGAAGTCCGTGAGTGAGTGAGACTCAAGCGGAGTAAAAGTTACGTTGGTTTTGGAGTGCTGTTTGCAGGTTTGGTAAATGACAAAGCATACTGACCGAATCAAATTGTCAAAGAAATCAACAAGCAAAATGGATTTGTAGTGAGAGAGTTGGAGAATTGTTGAATCTGCAATGAATTGATAATATATTGGCACAAGAAAGTGGTTTGCAAAGCATGACTCGTTCAGAATGTGAGGAGGCTATTGCAGCGAGAGGAGACAGAATCACTATTGACTACAACTCTCCTTTCTTTCCAAGGAATTAAACGATCAATTGCCGTCTGTCTCAATTTCACAATTATTTCAGTTTCAAGCAAGACGGATAATTTCGGAAATAATTTATTTTATAAACGGGTGTTACTGTGTGTCTATAAAGGTTGTTTGCCATCTAGGGCCGACAATTGAACACTTTATTTTCTTTGACCTATCACCATCACCAGCAAAAGTTGAGTGTGTAATGAAATAATGATTGTAGATACATGACCTTCAACGTCCCAGAAAGTCTTCTGATGATTTTCGAAATTAATACTCAACTCCCTAATGGTATAATTGTCAAGACACTTGACAATGCCGACCAACTATTTTCTAGCGTTTGCTTTCGAACGTGGTATTACTTTTGTTGTTCATTAAAACCTTCTTTTATATCTCTCTTTCACCTTCTTTGGGAAGCAGTTAAGCATGTAAGTGTAATGAATATAACGAATTTAAGTAGACAATTATCTGTAACAGTGCACGGAGCAACACGCCAGTGCTGGTTTAATTAGAAAACATTGTTTATCGCACGGACGCTCGTCTTCGCTTATTATTTTTCATATTATTTCTTCATTTTTCTTAGGACGTCATCTTCTCTGAACATATTTAATTAACATCCCAGTTGACGTTGAGACCAAAACAATGGGCATGTAGAGCCGTGGTAATTGGGCTAGCAAGTTCGGAAGTGAAACAGTTTAGGCAGCGTGTTACAATTTGGTTTTGGTTAAAGAGTCATCTGCCACACTATCACACTATGTTACAATTTTGGTCTTGTTTTCTTTACGCACATTTTCTCCACTGGCTATACCCAATGCTTGTACATACTTATATAGATACTTGGCAGACAAAGGTGTCTGTACATGTGCAAGTTGGTGACACAAATATGAAAACTATCTTTAATTATGATATTTGTTCCGTTCGATTTCCGAATCATTATCTTTAAAGTCTGATCTGTAAGGCTGATAAAGCCGAATTTATTGACTCTCACCGTTACTGACGATGAGCGAATAATAGTAGACTATTAAAAATTAAAGTTCATATAAGTGTCTTCCATTTGAGAAGGTTCGTATCTGTATGACTGCAGGGTTTTCTGTATTTGCTGGGATGCACTGTAAATGAAAAATTACCTGCATGTACAATTATGATTGCACGTCAAGTGTGATATATTGGATATTGTATACGTATATTATTGATAGAGGCGTTGTGTGGATTTTTTGGCTTTGAACCACATTATTATTTCATAAGACCACGCAGTTCAATCCTCACTTCGTGGTTGTAAACTTGACCAATCATTCGTGAAAATGTCTTACTTAGTTACGAGGCGTGCTGTTAGTCTGCTGGTTAATGTTACCTAGCTGGAGACCATTTATAATTCCTTTGAACTTGCTCAGTGTGAGCACAAAGACAATCGCCTTTACATTTTCGGGATGATTATAGGCTTTTAGTGTAAGTAGCCGTTATGTACGACAGGATTACTTACATTTGGTCAGATTTGCTATGAACTCCGTGCTTCGCACTTGCATAATATTATTAAGTAGATATATAGTAGTACCTGTTCATTACTTATCTTCATGACTGCTGACCGTTGGAAATAATAAGCCGCAAGTTCCATGAACTTCATCGAAATTTTAAGTCCAGTCATATAGTTCACAATAATAATGTTACGGAAATAATCTTGTGGAACATTAAACACCTTGATTAAGTGTAACCTCTTGCTTCCTGTTCATGGGTTTGCATCATAATATTTATATGCTTAAATATGAACAAATTATTGTGGTCAGTTTCAAACTGGAGTGTAAGGAATTTTTTGTTGCCTTCACAGTCTCTGTCGTCCGAATTTAATATCTACGAGGTCTTATGGTATATGTAAAAGCGCGTGAATAATTTAATGCCAGAATATAAGCCCTGCATATCCTCTCATCATTGCAGAGACGACGCTACATGCTTTCAAATTACTGTAAATTACCTTGGAGCTAATTACTGTACAACATGGTATGTATTGTATGTTCAATGCTGGTATTTAGCATACTAATGCATGTCGTGTGATTGATCTAAATGTTCCTTAATCATCTTGTAAAATTTGTTAGTGTACTTAAAGAAGAGTGTAAAGGACCTGTTACCGCCTTGTTAAGCCATTGTGTGTAATTATTCAGCCAAAATCTTTCACATATCCTACAAAACAATTTTGGCTTTACCCCGACAATTGTTAAGATCTCTGTACAGTTGTTGTTATCTCCTTGTAACTTTAATAAGGAAGAAAAATACCATAAGTGTTTTTACGTTAGAAAGGAATGTGCCTTAGAATTTTTTGTGAGTTTGAAGTTATGAAAATTAATTATTCGAGCTCCATAATTTTCCTGCAATTTCTTTTTCTCTCTATTTCTGCTGTCTTGCTTTTGAAAGTCGAAACATATGTATTGCAATTAGAGAAACGTGCATATAATTAGTTCAGTATATAAAGAAGCACATATAAGAAGAATGATTGTGCTATAGTGTTATAGAAAGATTATGTATATAATGTTGAAGTAAGTAGAATTATTGCTGTGTGCTATATTGTTCAAGAAGGAGAGGCATAGTTGTGGGGTTTATTTTATTGACAATTATTCATGTTAAGTTATCTAAAGAGCACCTAGCTTGATATATAGCCATATCAAATATATGGTATTTCAATTCATCTCCATAGCTTGCGTCGTGTTAAACTATGCATATATCCGTGAACTCCTTTGGGGTTTTTCTCATTTGCATGTAATCAGTTTTTCACGCAAACCTCAGCCACTCCGCTGCAGCGAAACCACTTTCGAAGATATGCCTATACTATCACTACTATACCATTATATTTTGCACCTACACACTTATTAGTCCAGGTACTTATACTTGTGGACTCACGACTCCCATATTCTTTGGTAGCTAAATTTGGAAAAGAATGTGTATAAACTGTATGGCTTCTCAAAAATGTATTTTTGAGTTGCTAACCGCATTGATCTCGTAACTATAGGATTAGCTCTACGAGCTTGATTATTGTGATGTAATAATCCACTAATTTGTAGATCATATATTCATAAATCATACTTTACATCCGAAATCAGAGTTACAAGTTACGGCTGCAGTAACAGGGGAGTTGTAATTACATGCTTACTAGACGAGAAAGTAACTATATCGTCAACTTTTTGCGCCTGTCAAGTATACAGTAAAAGTAATGACGAGCAAAAAATAACATGTGTACACATGTCAGTTTCTTATAATCTGTGCGTATCCATGAAACATGTGCTTTATACTATCCTTTAAGATTTCTGAGACAAGGTTTAAACAAATAAAATATGTGCTAAAATTTGAAGAAAATGTCGCTAGCGTGTCATAATTACATGCTATGGGATTTTATGTTTACAGTATTTAACTGTGTCGGATCCAAATTTCAGTGTAAATAAAACTTTCGAAATATTTTCAAGATTTTAGCACAAAAAAAAGGCTTTTGTTGATGGCCAGCCTCATTTATTCCCGCATTGTCGGACACTTTGGTAATACTATACCTAATCGTCTCACCGTCCAAAGTAAATGTTTTGTGGAGCTAAAACTGACAAGGATATTGGCGGTGTGCAAGATTGAGGAATGGACGTGAATATGACATTAAATCATAGAAAAAGCTTGTTTTACACACAATCATTTCTTTGACGACGAAAGAACAAACAAGACTGGAGCGAAGCGGTGATGAGTGATTTGATATGTGTGGTAATCGTTAGAAGAAAATCTCACAGCATGGATCATGTTGTGAAGAAAATGGTTAAACAGTAGGGGTCAAATTCGAGCTTCAAATGTTCAAGAGAGAAATTACAGAAAAGTGCTGATACCATCAAAAACAAACCCAGAATAAATGTTGAGGTTGCATGTGAATCAAAATAATGAAAGGCGTTGTCATTACTGCTTGTTTTCCTCCATTGCAGATATGCAAGTATCCAAACGTAACACTACAGGATGTCCATAATATTATCATTGTCACTTACTACCTACAGATTTTCTCTCACAAGTTCTCTTTAGTGGTTGACATTCGCGGATTCCTAGAACGTCTTCGAAATTGTCATTAAGATGTTCAACTGCACTCTATAGTAGAGCAAGTTAATTTCTATTGTGGGTTTTTAAGACACTGCTCCATGTACGAAGGTTTCTTCGAATTTTTTACAATTCCGCTATATTATTTTCACTTATTTATTATGAATCTCTAATGATTTTAAGTTCATAACAAGCCGATTGACGCATTGAGCATTTTACATATATTATTATGCTTAATCGTTCAATGTAATGCCTTTGTAATTGCTCTAGTGGTTATGACTGCGGAAGCTATTATACGATTTTCCGTATTAATTACTTTATCACCCAAAGCTCATTGTCCATAAATTTAGTGTGAAAACATGTTCACCAAGCTATTTGATTCGTCAGGAATTTCTACTCTTTTCTTGTAAAAACGCTTATTACATGGATGAAATACATGTACTTATAACTATACTTATATATAGTAATAGATTTTTTGAAATTTACTCCCAGACGTTTAAAATAAATTTTAATCCAGTGTGACATAGTAATGTGGTACATTATGGCATTGATTAAAAGTCAAGAACGACATGGACGGATTAATTCGTACATAATAATATGTTTGGGCTACAATAATGTTTCGTGAAGGTGAGGACTTTGTGAAGATTTAGGAAATTAGCGTTTTCTACAAGATACTTCGCCTTAATTGCATTATAAAATTTCCTTATAATGTTACAATGCACAGTGCTAACATAAATGTGGCATAATTGACGTATGATCAATTCGACCTAGTTATTACCCCCCAAAAAAAATATTATTATGTCAAAAGGAGAGTTATAGTGTAAATTGTTACCAACAACTACTCAGAAGCCCACAATGGATGATATAAATTTTTATCTTGGATTTAGAGTCGCCTTGGTGCAGCTCTAAGTACTTTACTACTCTTTCTTATGTATATGTGGCAATTGTAATGTCCATCGATATGGCTATATGTTATAAGAAGTCGAGAAGCAAGTGTGAGACACGCCCGTCAACTTCAGTTGCTTCTAGTATACTACTATGCTGATATTGTATTCCTTATATATATGCTCATTACATTTTACCTGCGGTGATACATATGTACTTACTATACACTGCTCCTTCATTAAAGCTCCTGTGCTCTTCTATATCCTGTGATTCACATTCATCTCCCTTCTTATTACTGATTTCGATTTTACACAACAGTTCACAGAGACTAAGTGAGGAAATAATAGAACAACTAATAATTCATAACATTGATAATAATGGGAGTAATGCCACTCGGATTCATTGTCATATTTTGAAACTTGAATCTGTAACAATAGATGAATGGTGTAGGATAATATTCCATTTCACCGTTTATCTAACAGCACCTTGCATTTTTCTTTTGTTCCATTATTGCCTTACTTCATAGCTTTGCATGTACTTACAGCTGTTTTCAAAATTAGCTTCATATTACATATTCCAAATCTGTTCGAATAGTTGCAAGTTTTAATGTATAATGCGTGGTATAATATTAATTCTTTGTACTTTATTTACTTTTGGAGTGGCTGTCCAAATTGTAGGTTGGGAATATTTCGAAGCAAAAGTGATTTTTTTGAATCATTTTTCCGGGATAGATAATGTTCAATGAAAACCTTCATTTATTCTTCCATTTATTCTTGACTGAAGGATTTACATATTCCTATGAATCATATACTTATATGTGGACAAGTTGAGGTAGTCAAATAACTCAATTGGCTTAAGGGAGTTTTTACTTTTTATGGCAGTTATTGAAAATTTCAAGAACGTTTAGTCTTCGTTGGCATTCTTCGATGTTTTTATGGGTTCTACACAATCACGTTACATATCATCATGTAGTATAATATAGCTAGTCATCTATTGCATTTTGTTTTGAGTCATTCAAAATTTCATTGTCACTTATTATTGAATTATGAAATAGAAAATTTGTACACGTAACTATGCGTAAATTAGATACAGCCGAGTTTTATAGAAACCTTATACTTATATTTTACTTCATTCAAAGAAGTAGAGATTATTTTTGCCTGTCTTTAGAGTAAACATGGAAGAATGTAGAGCGCACCATTTTTGGCAAGATTCTAAAGGGAAAATTGAAAAATACAAGTGGACTACTACTAAATCCAGGGAAGAAAATAGTACGGCTACTGATTTGTTGATGACTTGAATTGGATATGGATGTCTGTCCTGTCACTCTAATTTTGGCTCTCTTGCTCCATTGTCGAAAATGAGAGGGTTGGGTCCATTGAGAAATTCATCCATCCAGATTTAATTTATATAATGATTATGGCATATTTTCTAGAGTGTATTGTTCCATAGTGTTTTGAAGGTGAGATGGCTGTATAGCTCTTAATAGTTTTCGTAGTTGGATCCGGCAGTGAATTACTTTTCCCTTTATTTTTCCCTCCTGAGCACCAATCGTATTTGACATTTCACATGCGTATCAATGTCTCTTCTATCCCTATCTGTAGTAATATGATTGCATTATAGAGTATGCATATCTTTAGACGCTGATGATTGCTTTGAATTGTACAAATCGTCAGACGACGATTGCTTGTGAATGTAAATTACATATCAACGATGATGATTGCTTTTACGAGTGCATATTATATATCTTCAGACAATATTTTTTTAAAGCTTGCCATTCAAACCCCTCACAGTTTTGTCTCAGTTTAAAAAATAAACAATCATATAAAGAAGCACGTGAGTCGTAGAAATTGTTCCAATGTATTTCGTTGTAAAAAAATTCATGATTTCTTTTGACTTGAGTTTTTACATTTAGCTTTGTCAAATACTTTAAAGGTTGGCTACCGCTGCGATGAGTTAGAAACGGAGCAGCAGCCCAGTAGTGGTGAGTCCGTATGTAGATCACGGTTTGAGAAAGTATGTAATAGCTTTGTTTAACGCCGAATGCCTTATATTCAAGCACTGTTGTATGTACTTTGAGCCTCGTTGTATGTGCATTTGAATGTCTGAACCAACTTAGCATTGGTATTGTTTGTAAGTATGTGCACGTACATATACTTATACGTATGCTATTAACAATACGACTGAGAGTAAATATCATATTAAAGCGAGCAAAGGTTATTTTGTGTCACTACGTGAACTAGTGCATTGTTGGGATCTGCAAAGAAGTAATGTAATACTCCAATTATTTAAGGAATGAGATTCCCTATTAGGACAACAACGTTATCATCCGTATGTATGTACTTGTGTAGGATGACACGTACCTACCGGCATTGCCTACCGCGGTATAATAGGAGAAATGATGTAGATACATACTATAGAAAATACAAGAAATGTCAGTCTTACGATGCTAAATTAACTTCTAACTAATTGATGATTGCATATAGTTGTGCCAACATTCAGCAACGAACGGACGGAGTTCAATGTTTTTGCACAGATTTTTCATTCTCAGTTTTTTCGTTCCTGAAATCATTCATGCAACGGGTTTTTTCCTACTCTCCTTTAAGCCTAGTTCACATCCCAATGAAATCCTTGCGTTCTGCGTGTGCGTCAAACGCGGGAAAAATACGCGCGAAGAGGAGCTGCGTACGACGCAGGAACAAAGACGCTGCACGATTCTCAGCGGAGAAGTTGAGACGGCTCAACTTCTGCATGCTTGCGTTCCTACGCAGCCACTGTGTGCGCGCGTATGAATGACTGCGTTACAACGCTGACACGTTCTCATTCCTTGCGTTCAAACCTTGCGTAAAACGCAGATCGCAGACGCAAACATGTTGATGTGAATCGGGCTTTATTCTGCAGTTATTTTGTCTTTCCATGTATTAAATGCATTGTGAGTCAGGATTGTATTTTTATTTCGAATTCTGTCATGTCATCTTGTCTCATTGTGCACAGCATAGACTCATTGAGTCTTAACCAATCTTATCGTGTGTGTATTTGTGTGTGAACGTGATTCTCTAGTACGCACACATACACATGTGAAGGATACATTCGATGCTCCTCTCCGATTATGACTGTAACCAAAGGGAGCAAGCAGCTTTAACGAAGCAATGAATCCTCTCTTATCGCACTAGTTATTTTCTGTCTCACCAAATGATAAAATGATTTTAGTTATATCATCTCAGCTAGTCATCTATAATCATTACTTGATTAACTCAATGTGCTTGAACTACTTTTCTTCTTCGACGGGCGGACTTTCCCTTTTATCGATTTAAGATTTGGAACGGTATTGCGGACTGGATGCTCAACCGTTTGAGCTCATTATTTATGCCTTTATGATTGTATAAAATTTGTATTATATTTATATGATCATTAGAGATTAGGATGGTTTGATAATCAGCTGTTTGGAATCTTCCTGCATTTAACTCTCAATTGTAATACTAACTATTACAGTTTGAATTCGAAAAGTTACAACTCACTTTGAAACTGGTTTAAATTGTTTGCACACAGTAGACAAGTGGAAGCCCTTGTCATTTATAAACGAGCGTGTTTGAATAGCAGAACGTATATATATCTACATTTATTTTGTTTTGTCAGTTGTTTCCGATTTATGATCAAGCATTTCTATTGTTCGTAATTATTATTGTAAACTTATTAAATGGTGATGAGGATCTTATCAGTTATAGTATCTCAGTTAAGATCATGAAAGGCTACTGAATGAAAGTGAGACATATTTACTTTTACCACCGTTCGTTATGCGCATTTGATGCGCTTCTTACGGATGAAATCTCTCAATGACGAACGTTATAATTTGTTTTTAAAGCGAGCCCAACTAACCATAAGTAGAAGCAAATATTAAGTAGTTTATGTTCCACTTAAATGCTAGTTAATTTACATGGCACCTACAGAGTTACTACTTCAAAGGTCCGGCGGTACATGTTATTAGCTCTGCGGGCTATGTATGAACAACTTTGTTATGCTGAGTAAAAAAAGGTGCTTCAAGTAAACGAGACATGCGAGATAGAAGTTGAAGCTTGTAATGTTTCATAAGTTACTAGATAAATACACATGTAGTCACAGCTACATTAACTTACACTTGTATGTATGTAGTTGAAAATACATGCACTTCAAGTTGGAGATACACTTGTAGTTGGATATAGATACACTCGTATAGTTGCAGATACATATTAAACATGTATGCAAACGTTATCCTGTTTCGGTGTAAAATTTTGAAAATGCTTTGTTTTGGGGTAATATACTTGGTGTAGCCTCGGTTTAATTTGAAGATGATTATTATAATGACGACCATAGTGTCGAAATTGTTTTTTCCTATGATGATTCAAACAATAAAAGACGTCCTTAGATTATTATTACACACAACGTTCCGTGGCCAGTGAAAAAACATGTGTATTATGTAATTTTTTGAAATTATTTAAGTAAGACACCTTTAAAGGTGGAGAAACTGTTTTTCACTTTCGATGCTTTGCTTCTGTGGCCGTGCATATTATTGTGGTGACGCATATATATGCCATGCGTGCAGCCACATCTTGAGTGTGGACGGCATTCTATAATACAGTCAATCACATTATTACTGCTGCTGCAGAGGCCTGTGGAACAATCAGTATGGGCGATTATCAAGTGAGCGTCGTTATGATTTATGCAGTACAAGTTATCAAAGGGGCTATTTAATGTCAGCTCGGAACTGATGAGCTGTTTCTTAATTTGAGGAAGAGATTGCAAATGAAGGGAGTGCGGTAAATAATATCACGTAATAACTTTGTTTTACGGAAGAGTGAGAGAAACTTAATTTTATGTGTACATGACGATTAAAATCATGGGATGCTAATTGTGACTAGTAAAGTTACTTTTAAATTAATTAGAAATCGTAATTTGTGCGGCTGTTGTGACTAATTAGGCAGAAAAATCGCGCAATGAATATTAAATAGTTTTAGCTTATTAAACGGACACTTTAAAGTTTCATATCACCAATGCAGTATTTATTGTGTGATGTGATATAATGAAGTCATTTGACGCGGGTGTACGAGCCTCAAATATTTGCCGTGTCCGCGTCGTCCGTTTCCGCTTTGTAATCATTCCAATTTTAAACACGCAGAGTGCATCAACGTGTCGTATTTCTTGTAATCTTTAATTTATTATAAAAGTACAATAACTATATATAAGTACCTATGTATGTATGTACATGTATGTTCTACTGATAAGAATCGCATTATGTTTGTTCCCATAATTGATCATACAAAAAGGATTGAGCATACAAGTCTCTCAGTGCTTACGATAAATATACAATGGTTAGTAAACTAGAAAATTAAAATTGAATTTTATAGTAAGAGTTCGAAATGTCGGGCAAAAGAGGTTATTTTCATTGCTTGATGTCTGGATTTGTCGCAGTGTCCAACCAACTGCGAATTTTATTTACTTGCGTTATAACAATGGGACTCTGACCTTTTGATGACTAAATGAAACAAGTGTACTCCTGCGAAACTACGTGACTCCGTCTACTTCACCATGCATACATCTACTATTTATCAAGGAGTTGTATAAGTACAAGTGTACGACAAACAGTTATATTTTTTTTAATTCTAAGTTTAGATGTTTTACACTCAATACAGCTACTAGCTACTACTAAATACTGTCACGTTCAGCGATACTCAGCTTCTCTGAGGTACTCGTTTTGGGAAATGAGGAGCAATGAGATCTTTGTGTATATATAATTTGTTAAATACAGTGCTCCTCGTATGGTGTAGAATAGCCAGGAGCACTTTTGTTTATACGGTGGGACTCATTATACGCACGAGGACTTCCATGCGGAAGTGATGCTGTGCGTCGTTTTCGTCATTCAGAAATCTAGGTAGGATTTCATTAGCCCTATATGATATTCAAAATCAAACGAAATCCTTGTTTTTTTATTTTAGCTAAAATCAGTCAGCTTTCTTATTACTTACATAAATGTGAAGTACTTTCTTTATTTACACTTGATCATTTGAGGTAAGACTTTTTGTAGTATACACGCAGTTATTATTGTTGTTATTATTATTATTATTAACACCTGTGACGCTGTTGTAAAAAGTCAGTGGTTGCCGTGTGCGATAAATCAATCCAAATTCGCTTCGAAACTCTGCTGTCGCACATATTACAAGTTGAATGCAATTTGTTTCGGCAACGACTGTAGTTTTTTTTATTTTATCCGCAGATATTTACAGATTACTAACTAAAGGCGTAAGGAATTATAGAGTTATGGAAATATAAAAGAATAGTTGGTAAGTATAACTAACCTGATTCCCTAAACATTTACTGTCGGTACATCAGCAGTTGCTACATATGGTTTCGCTTAGAGCATCAAATTGACCTTTTATCCTTCCAAAAATTTACGGTTGTATTTAGATTGCAACATATATGCACAGAACACTATTTTATATTTGGAAATATTAAGCTGTAAAATATATATTCTCTTTTATTTCTGGTAATTCTGGTAAAGGTGTGATATGTACGGCACAGTCGTGTGTGCATCAGTGCTCAATGTGCACGCTTTAATTCGTGGCTAGGAGCAATAGTTTATGGGGAGAGCGAGAGAGCTGAAAAGTAAGAAGGTCTTAAGATGCATAAATGTTATACTGCAAAGGTGTAACATATAGACTTTTGGTCCAACGTTTTGGTTTCATATATATATGTTGATGATCGGTTTCGCTTGTTGGCTCAATAAATTACTCTGTAGACTTGAGTGTATAAAGGGTACAGTTTCAGTGGTAGTGGGTTTCTCTAATCGACCAAAATTTCTGTGTAAACCTATAGTATCAAACTGGACGTGATGTTGACGCTCAACTATTTTCTAAATAGCATTCTATCAAGTAAAAAAAATAATGAAAAAATCGACTTAACGGGACTTTTTCATTCCTTTTGAATTTCGTTCAGATTTATTGTCAGCATTTTGAGAGTTTCAACGCTTTATCCCAAGTTTATTTGATAGCACAAAGGAAAGTTTCCTGTGTGTTTTTCATGGATTGACTATACAACTATACACTATTTTCATTATTTGCTTTGAGGCTGTAGCTCATTTACTAGACTTAATCATATAATTCAGAGTTTTGACTTAATCATAATTCAGAGTTTTGATTCAAACATTATTCAAAGTTTGGATTTAATCATAGTTGAGGCATTGGGCTTACCTCATAATACTTGAGATATGAAATGATCAAAATATTATTCAGTAATAGTTTTTTTTGAATCTTTTGCTGCATTTAAATGATTGCACTTTGTTCATTCCAATATTCGAGATCCATAAATTAGCGGCTACATGTAGGAATTTGTTTTTTTCAACTAATAATGGGGCGCGTGTGTGTAACCAAGTACTAACTGCCTGAGGCATGACTATTCATTGATCTGCTTATGTGGCTTTTGCACACCCCTCATAATTATGTAAATTGTAATAATTATTAGCTCGTACATATTATTTCTAGATGTAGGTTTTGACTTCAAAAAATACTTCAAGATATATATAAGTATCGTAGTTCTACATTGGTTCCGTGAGATGCGTGACGCCGCTTTTGGTTTCAATTTCCACTGAAACGGTCAAAACCATCTCATGACGTAAAAACGTGACAGTGGTTGTTGTGTGGTATGGCTTCATTCATAAAGGGACTTCAAGCATAGCGTCATAATTTGAGGACATTCTTTCCTGGGAATTTTTTCGACCTAAGCTTGATTTATTTTAATGTGTAGAGGTTCTTTAAATGCATTTGAAGTCTAAAACGGATCACTAGATCAAGTGAGTGCAACCATTAGATCAGATTGTTTTCGTATTTTTGGTACACATTTGACCAAAATGCAAATTTAAGGATTTCAAATAAGCTGTAAAGCATTGCATCGCATCGTAATGGTTTATAACGGCGAGGAATTATTATCTCGTCCGTCGGATTAATACTGTATTCCCATGGCTAAGCTTTTTCGCCAAATAATAATAGGTTTACGTGCTGTTGTAATGGAACAGCCAGTTTTTGTAAAGTTGCTTTTTTACAACATGTATTACAGGTAACTGCACAGGATGTAAAATAATAATAATGTTAAGTAGAATCGGGGGATTTCAAATGAACTCATAAAAAGTCTTGTTTTATGTATACAAAAGAGTTATGTGATTTGCACTGTCATGTAACAACTGCATTTTGGGCTAAGCTAACCCATATTTTTAAACGATTATAGTGTAAACCCATGGAAGATATTCAGCTGAAACTCATGAAGTGATAACAGGTAGATACGTTTTTAGAAAAGTGTTTACTGCTGTTTACAAATTAGTTTTTGTAATTGCACGATACTGTGATGTTGGACTCGTACGGTTGTTTTTGCGGATATTCCTATTGACTATCTTACTTGGGATGCACATAAAAAATCGTTTTGGATGAATAAATAGTTATCGTGTGCACTACTAACTTGTTGCATATGGCATCATATGTAAATGTGTAGTAATGAGCTATGAAAAATAACACAATTTTTGTACTTGTAACTTTCAGGTGAAGTTATATAGTAACTGTTTTGCCTATAGTTTAAGATATGATAATACATAGGCGATGGCGCAGTTGATATGATTTGTCTTTTCGTATTAGTAACATAGAATCTTGGATATTGGGCATATTGCACGGCATAAACTTGAAAATCACCCAACTTTTATCTCCATATCCCTGGTTTGTTGATGTTTTGAATGACGGCACCACTAGAGTAAGTCGACTGTTAAGCCTTAAAAATCCATTTTTTCTTTAGAATCTGAACAAGTGTAATTGCCACAATCGGGTTTTCAATTACGAGCATCTGGTTACAAGTCTATTTCATGTGTAGTTCGAATTGACTGTTGAACAGTCATCTTCATTTGATTCTTTTAGCGGGGTACTCACATGTCATTATAATTTCATCTCTGATGAATGGCAGTGAGGTTGATTATATTAGAGGATAGTGTTGATCATAATGATAGATTAAAGGAGAAATAAATACTGATAAGTTACCTTTTACAGTAACGAAATGAACAAATACTTTAAAAACGGTATGGTAACAACAATAGGAGTTCGTCTCAGAAGAAGGCAGATTCTGAGAGGATTGAGATATAAAGTCTCATCCATGATACGTATGTTTTATTTTCAGAACCAAACGGTAAATCCCTTAGTAATGATAATGAATATAATTCTAATCATCCGACATATGGTTCCGATTCTGTTTGGACGTGTCCATTCAGAAGTTTCTGTTTAATTTTTTTTCGCAATGTGGTTATCCACTAGAAGTGCTTAAGCAAGTGCTTGTGGTGCGGAAGAAGAGTGCAACCTGCCGTCCAAACTCTCTCGAGCTAGACACTAATTTTTACATTCGCTCAGCATAGATTAAGAATCTTTGAGGCTGAGTGGCCGGTATGTAAATATTGAGGTGGTTGGTAACAATGAATTTTTTGCAGACAGTGTTTCTTACCCCGTCTGGTTTCAGCACAAAGATGCTAATGGTGTTGGTTTTGTTATGGGAGGTTCAGAGTTTTAATTCCGTCTCTCTGCATTTACTGTGTGAGTAAAACTGAGAGTACTGTAACGGTTGTTAATTGCCTTCCTTATTTGTTTTCGTGGTTGATCAATTCCCTTTGGGCACTTTGACAATTTACTCAGGTAAATCGGACTTCACCTTTTCAAGAATCCTCTTCATATAAGGTATGTTTTCACCTTATATTGCCTGACTTGCAGATCTTTAAGGAACCGCAGTCAAGCCAATACAGCTCCAACATGGATAACGTTTAAAGTCTACAATTTATTGTTTCTGTTAGCCACCTTTAAACTACTTATTAAACTATCTAAAACTCTGAGTACTATAATTTGTCAAATATGGTGACTTTACTTCAAGATGCAGAATATTGTAAAATATAATGCTTGAAGTAATGTAAGTATAGTATTATACTTCCAAGGACAAAATAAATTTTCAGAGGTGGCCATAGGACTGGAAACGTCCACTTGACAATAATTACATGAGTTTTGGAACCCTGCAGGTATGTATGACCATTGCTATAGTTCCAACATTCGAACATGAAATTGCTGACCAACACCTTCAAAATGATTGAGTACGTGTAGCACTATATTACATATATGTTCATAGGGTAACACGTTGGGATTAAACACTTTGCGTGTAGATCTAATAATATGTTTGCTCGTCACACTTGGTCAGTGTTGTGATACCCAGTGGTTGAACGAAACCGGAAACTGCCTTCTTATAGTGGATAAGGCAGCGGTTCCGTCTTAATATTGTACGGCACGATATTAAGACCAGAGCAATATCGAGCAAATACTTATACCTTAGAGTAACTATTATTTGTTTTGTTGTCCATCCCTTACCACTTGCACACTTTGGCAGTTTTGCGAAGATGGTATAAATTACAATCTGATGATTATACTCACGAGAGCTATAGCAGATATTGGTGGTCGTACTAGATATTTAATTTCTATAGTATCTATCTGATTCGTTCTCAACTGGTTGGTGTGTGTATAGTGCATACCAACCTACCCGTTGTGTAAACAATGTTTACAACTCTCGGGTGTGAATCCAATTGTGGCAAGTTCAATTTCACTGTGATATTCATCCACTAGTACTAATTGAATCTGTTTCCACGCAATTGAAACCAATTTTAACAGTATTCGTACGATATGGTTACACTCTTTTTATCTTTCAAGTCAGCTGGCAATAGTTATTCGTGTAGTAGAGTGTAGTTGAATTTTAATATACTACCTCAACATGGGATGAGTTGCTGGAAATCTTAAATGTTTACCTTTTTTCTTTGTACCTTTACAATATTTACATGCTACTTTGAATATCACTAAGGAGGATTATAATACATAGATAATGAACTTGTTTAAAAGTGGGTGATTTTCTAACACTGAAAAGGTTGAGTTTAAGAAAATTTAATTCGAAAGTTTAATTAATTATAATTATATAAGGATGGCACTTGATGCTAAACAGATAGTTACCCTGATGATGCTCCTGCTTATCTCCTTGCAACTGATACATGTTATTGATAATGAATATTCAGGTTTTGAAGAAATAATCACTTTCTTACCTAAAAATACATCCAATGAGTTGAACGTCCTGTTTTCTTGTTGCATATGTGCTCACGTATATGAGTGAAAATTGTTACCGTTGCTTGATCTCAAGATTTAATGGCGAATCGCTGCACTCGGAAGGTACAATTAAGTTGCTTACGTGTGTATTTTATTATGATTAAAGGCGAGCTTGTGTGCGTAGCGTGGTTGTCCATTGGAGCGGGCCTATTCCGGTATTGCAGAACGACACACTAATTGAGATAATTAGATCAACCAGCATCTTTCAAGATTATCGAGCATGGAAGAAACGTAAAAGTCACTATATGTATGGAGATATACAAACAAGATGATGCACTACCAGCCTGCTTTCTTTATTACTCTCTTTTTCAGCCCGCTTGGCTGATTTGTAAGACTCTGTCTGTGGAGCAGTTTATATTTTAACGGGTTAGTATTTGTATTAACCGGGAGTTCAGTGCATCCGGATAGGTGTGATAAGTGTTTATAGCTCAGAGGAGTGCATCACTGAAAAATTCAAGTTACTCACTAAAACCACATGTTGCACTTCACAGTCTAGGTGTGAATTATTGCACTTGAATTGATTTTCAAATTTTTGTAGGGTTTCACCCAAACATACATTAAATTGAACCGTAAAGTCCCGTTAATAATAGTTTTTTTAATGTAGTTTGAAATTTAATAAAAGCGAAGCGCTTGGCTTTGCATTTAAATAGCGAACGTGTGGCAAGTTCAGTTCTGGGTATTAAAGCTTATCACTGATTGTTTGTTATTGAATGCACATGCAATGAACAATAATATGCCACTTGCGTTGCGGAGATTCACTTTCGTTTAGTTTTCATTTTCCTTCGCAGTGTTATTATAAGCTATTGCTATTATTGATTATTTGTTCCTTTGCGGCGTAAAAGTAATTATTTAATGTTGTGTGTAGTTGGTATGTCAAATTAGATTTTTGGAGCACAAACAAAATTCACAGAGAAAGTAGTGATGTGGTGGAATGCTTTATGTTATTGATTTTTGAACTATATTTTGACAGTTGCTTTCCCACTAAAAATTAATAGGTTTTCTTAAAAGGAGGTATCAAGGCATTACAGCCACGAGAGCCAGTGTTGAATGATTACCGAGGAGATAGTCTAGATGATATGCTTTTGCTATCGTGCGTGCTCTGTTCGTTCCCTCTACTCCTGCTGCTTCCCACTAACTGACATGACTCTCTAAAATATCTTAAGCCGCCTCAGAATTTGCCTTGAGTTGGAGTGCGAAGAGTAAAATTCCTTGCCCACCTGATAAAAAGGGAGCTATGCAGTTGAGGTAGGATACAATATATAAGTACTATGTATAAATACAACCTGAACGTTTCCGCATCTAACTATGGTCTAACGGAATGTTTATGTTTGTATCGTTATACTGATTTCAACTGTCATGGATCGAAACATATGTGAACGCTTGGATATAAGGAATCAGATTACATTCGAGATCTTGATGGTTAGGCCGTATTTTGTGCATGTGTATTATGTGCAAGAAAAACGTCGAATGAAAAACTTCTTAAGCTTTGTTTAAATAGTTGTGTACTTCTTGTACTTGTAGGTACTATATATATATACACGCAAAGGCTCCTCAATATTACATATGTTCATGTTGAAGTTTTTGCTGAACGAAGATAAAAACTGGTGACATTACAGGGTTGTATGCATGAACATTAAAACTGCAGCTTCTTATTCCCACCTATGATATGTATACTAAGAATCTTGGAATACCTTTATATGTAAGTGTGCTCAACGAACCGGGTGGCGTGGTCGAAATAGTAGTCATCTATGGTATCTGGTTGATAACCCAATGCATGTGCTTCGACCATGTAATGAATTTTTGAAACCAAGAGCTACATTAATTGAACATTACTTTATTCTCATCTACACACAGTATTTTATACAAGACTCTAAATATTGTGTCTTACAAGCGTCTAATGTTGTGAAGAGACAATGTTGGACCGGAATTTCTCTTTCCAACAGGATAAATCACTCTGATACAGTTACTCCTGCTGTATCCATCTGTATTTTGTAAATGAAGGAAGGAGATTTTTAATTTCCGAATCTAACTCGTATTCATAGCGTATTCATTTGATTCAGCAGCGGTGTAGTTGAATGGGCGCAACTCCTATTCGAACATTCTTACGGTTATAATTGATGTTGGGTTTGAGAATTCAAATTACAAACTATAAGCACCGCATGAAATAATTAGGAAACATATCTGTCACACATGTGAAGTTTATTACCTGCTGTATGTATGTTCTTTCAACAGTGTGTGTGCGACACGGGGAATTATTTTCACTTGCATCTGTCATTACATGATGAGATTACATAATTATGTGTATGCAGAGGTATCCCTTTGATGCCGTTTATTGAGATTGCAATAAGATGAGGATGTTTACAGACGGAAATAAATCTTATTTATTCGTAAGCAGAGTACGGCGCTTGGTGCTTTTGTACAGCCTATAAGTTTGTTTATACAAAAGTCATTTAATGAAAATGTATTTTGTTTAGTGTATTTTTACAAGGGATGCCATTCCTGAAAGAACGTTTAATTGCTATATTATCTCCACGCCCGAAAATTATTCTTAGATGAATTCATATAACTGCGTATTTTGTATACACAAATCAAAGGGTTTTTTGTTACAAGGGATTGAATACAGGTGTAAACGCCGTTGATTGCTGATTGTGTTTAATATGTTGCACGTTCCTTATGATGGGAAAGTGTCCCAGTGGAACTCTATATAGGCTGAACATGTGTCTTACTTGCAAGTTTTGCAAGTACGACTGTATTTTTATAGAATCCTAAGAGACTGTAATGAATTCATTGGAATTCATTCGACTCCATTTATTATTTTATTCATCATATTATGGATGAAAATAATAGTGTTGTTTCATGTACTGAATGCATTCAAAAATAGTTCTGCCACCGTATAAATTCCGGGGGCGTTCCTGCAGTATTAATCTGACATGTAATAGAAACAGTTCGTTGCATTGGAGTGAGTTTTATATTCTTCTCTGCCAGGGTAACTTCGAAATCCAGCCGTCTATAAGAAAAAGGTACATACATATGCCTACATGTATTGGGAATAATAGATGCAAAAATTGCCCATCGACGGAAGTACACCATACTTTAATATAGTAGCACTTTCCGACCGAATCGAATGAGTTATAAAATCACGGTATTCAGGAGCTACATAAGCTGTTTGATACATTGAACAGCAAATGATGGTCATTGCAGCAAACTTAAATCACGTTATTGGCGATTTCAGGATACTCGTTTCATGAATTTATGGAGTCACGAGTCTGTTCTTTATGCTTGAGCAAATACACATCTTCATTGTCCATTTTTGAGTTTCTTCGGATTCACTTGAGTCTAGCGCTGCCCTTTAAATTTCATACTTTCAAGGAGATATATAAACCATCAGCAAGGTCTCAAGAAAAATACATCATACACGTAAGTAGTGCGGTTAAGTTATGAACACTCACAAAACGTCATTTTCTATCCTCGGCTTCCTTCCTATTCTCAAGAATATCAGCTTAATTTTCGTAGATAGTTTACTCTGAAAAGCGAAACTTGAACTTTCCACTGTCTTTAATTGTAACAATTTTTGCTGGGGAAGAATGGAAGTAAAGATCTGCAATCTGCAAGCATAGGTTGCGGGAATGCCGTGAGTAGAGATGCGCACTGTTGAGGTCTTATCATAGTGGTAGTACTAAAAGACATTCAAGTTGTAAATCTAACCCTTTGATTACATTTGATGAGCTGTTTACGGTAGAGTTTGTCGACTCTATCCCTCCGTGAAAATGACAAGCCTAATTTTAGTGCAGAGCAAAAGAGTAAAAAAGTTGCAAAAGTTCCGTGTCACTCGTTGCTCATTGTCAGACTTTTCCTCTCTTTGTATGCATATATTATTACCTGTTTTGGAGCCGGTGAACAAGTGCAAGTTCATTTTCATTGTTAATGATTGTTATAATGTACCGCGCACTGGGTCCACTTATACGTATGTAGATACATACATGTATATACCTTGCATATACTGATGGAACGCATGAGTGCCAGTAGACGTGAAACACAAATGACATTGACTTCTGAAGAAATCCTCTTGGTTCCTGGCGGATTATTTTAACTTCACTCGTTTGCTTTATTAAGTGTACAATCACCGAAGGCTATGCAAATTGTAGTTAATCTTTACTATGAATATCCACATGACTTCCTCCCACATAAGTGTCTCAAGTCATCTTAATTTCGAGCCTAAAATTCTGCTAATTTTTGTAAAGTTGCTTTTAGTTAAGTTTTGTGTGTGTGTGTTTTTTGTTACTTACAGAGTTCAGCAGGCGGAATATATATCTCTTAAACTCGTAAATATTTTGTTTTACCTCTATGAGAATTGCCTGCATTGTATAGTCAAGCGGGTAAATGAAATGTCTCGTATCGGCTCGTACATTGTTTCTGTAAATTTTTTCTGCCGTTTATTACTTCACCGACAGATAATCTTGTCACTGTGGCTCTTTTTTCTTTCAAATATTCCGTGTAAGCAAGAACGTTAAATAACGTAATATTACATTATTGTATTACTATTGCATCCTACTTGCTCATTTTAAAACATGAGCTTGCAAAAGATGTGAAGCTATGCTCATTTTGTATCTACCAGATTGACATTATTGTGGCTTGCACAAATAAATATTCCAAGTTTCAGAACAAGTAATTTGCACTAGGTTGTTGGTATCAAGATGTATCTATGTATCCGCAATGGCGCGTCTTTTGCAGTGGAACCTGAAGTTCCTTGATATGTATTGGCTTATTAGAATGGTAATAAATGATAGGAGACATAGCTAGGTTATCATGACGCTGCTTTATACTTACATCTAATTGTTGAGGTTCCCTTGTAGTTTAAGTTTCTAAGAAACGGCGTGATGACGGAAGGGCGTGTTGTATAGGGAGGACGTTAAATTTATTTATTTGTATTGCTAATTCCTTAAATTATGCAGTTTACTATTGTGCGAAGAAAAATATGTAATAGCTTTTGGCTTCCAGTTTCAGGAATTAGAATAAATAATACTATGTTTAAAAAACTTGAAGTATCTGTACTTTTGCCATCCAAGCTTGTAAACTAATAAGTAATATCTTTAATAAGAATATCTCCTTTAAGAAGAACATTCATATCTACAAAATCCAGTAAGGATAGTTATCTACTATGAAAAATCGTGACCCAAAGATCAGATAGCATGGTTACGTTGTCGCAATTAGTGTTTTCAGTGTTTGAAATTGATTAATTAAGAATCGCCAGGAACGTCTACATACACTTATTAATCTAATTAAGATTGTTATTTAATTGTCAGCTTGTAATTGCAACTAATTGCATCCATTACTTGTGTAATTTTCTTTAAAACAGATTAATGATCTTTGATGGAATCAAGGACCATTGCGTTTTGCGTTGCTTGAATATTAATCGTGGACATACATACATACGTACAGTTTGAATGGAGCTGAGCACTTGTTTTAAAACCTCAGCTTATTAATTGAAATAGCAAAAGGAGGCGTCACTTTTCGTGAAAATTCTCTCTCCCCGTGTTGTGGAGCAATATTCCATATGTGAAATACATCGTGCCGTTTTTATTTCCTTACAAGGACTATTTAACAAAGATTTGCATTGAATCGTAACTTTATTTCTTTATACCTTTTCCCGACTTGTAATTAACGTGTCGCACATCAAGATAAAAACAGTATCAAACGCAGCACTTAAAACAATTATTAATCTTAAGAAATTAAGAATATTAGTAATCATGTCGCTGCAATAAGCTGCATTGTAAACAAAGTTGTGTGCGCTAGAAAGAGTCGTGTCACTTGGTTTTAAGTTATACTATACGTGCTGTAAAACTAGGGAATATTAGCGCGAATATTACGCATTTTCCGTACGCCATCCTAATTGACTGTCTGCATTCGTTTCTACTCAGGATGTGACTTATTGGTATTCGTAAGGGACTCAGCAGCGTAAGCATATTTCCTTAAGATGTAAGCAGATTTCCTTCCTCATTTTCAATCATAATATAATAATGAGCGTTAGTAAAACCAGTCAACACAGTAAACACTTGCTTCATTGTCTTTGGCTTCACGTCTTTTATTTCATTGCTGTTGTTGTTATCAAAGGAATTTGACTGTTATGACTAGCGTGGAATCGAGTCTCAATTATGTTTTTGGAATACAAATCAGGTATTACAAAATTACTTATTATTAATATACATATATATGTATGTGTAGGAAAATAGAGAGTCATCGCCGCTTCGCAAGAGGCATTCGTTTTCACTTACTAATATGTGCCGCTTGCGTATCGGTGGCTAAATTCGTAAAGGCGCTATTATCAGTTACGCTTCATCTCCGTTGGTGCCAAAGGGGTTGTTGTGAGAATTTCTAAATATAATTTAAACATTAAAAGAAGTAAATTCCTGAAACATACATTGCATATTATCTTGGTTGAGCTAGTTGCATGTTATATTTGTAGGAGCTTGAGCGATTAATAGAAGATATTGAGTCGATATCGTGAAACAGCAATCGGATTTTAATGCCTTACGAATTGTAATGTGCCCTGACTGAATGAATGGTTGCATGTACATACTTTCGAAATGATGCTGCACTACAGATGAAGCAAAGATCTTGCTCAGATTGACCAAGTTATTTTCATAAATTAAAAATTCACGCTAATATCGACAGTGAATCAGTTGATCATAGATGCTAATGATCTTGAATCTGAAAGAGAAGCCAGGCCAAGAAAAGGTGTTGGATGGAAATCGTAAAGCGAATTTCTTTTCATAATAATGACAAGATAATCATGCATCAATCTGCGTCAGAGAGCTTCAAGCTATTTGTCCTCAAGATATTTTCTTCACATGTACACTTATATTTATTGTAGAGGATACTCTTATATTATGTATGCCTATATAAGATACTGTTATCTACTATCTGTAAGTATATATCTACTCTGTATGTACTTTATTTCTGTTTATATAAGAGTATATGATAACCATTGCCATAAGGACAGTGCATCCGGATTACCAAATTTTCATGTAATGGATAGTAGATGATCAGTATTACACTACAATTTTGGATAATTACTTTGCTCTTGTTCTGCCATTCATTTTCTTTGAAAACATTAGTATAGTGTCTTGTAATTATGATCTCTCGGCAGCAAATGAAACATATGGTGCCAGTAGCCATAACTTTCATGTTTCTGTATTTATTTTAATAGTGATGTCGATGTATAATAAAGAAGCTTAAATAATGTGAGATATGATTTGAGTTAGCTTGGTCGGTAGTTGGGCAGTTAGTTGGATGCTATAACTTCAACAAGTACAATCTTGTAACTATAGATTTGGAATGTGGTAAGGGATTCCATTACTGCTATAATATTGCGCGATAAGTAATAATAATTAGGATTGCAAATCTTTCGGGATTTAATTTTTTTAGCGTTTCTAGCAATAATTGTCACAATTACATTATTGGTTAAATTTCTGGCCTCTCACCAGGCACGTCTTACATTAATTCTAGACTCTAATGTTTTTGTAATCTATGTTGTTGTGTGTCAGGTTTTTACTTATGACTAGTCAGTCAGACACTTGGCCTTATATGTTTACATGTGTATTACTTGTTTAATTCCCCTACTTCATTTCAGAAATTTATTGACATATCATTTTTTTACTAAAAAACTTGGTTCTTATAATTTTTTAAGATCATATGATTTGGTTATAGGGTTGAGGTATAGGTAAGCGTATTAAATATTGCTAGAATGTTTTTTTACGGATGATCAGTTCTCTTTATATACCTACTGTATCGTCCAATGGTTTAATTTAGCTACTCCTTTCATGATTTTTTGCAGATAGGTTTCATGGCCTTTATTGTCGCTCCGTTGTTGTTCCTCGATTCCTTTATAGATGAGCAATTTTGTCCGAACTTCAAAAGAACACTTTTCTCACAGTAGTGTATAGAATAGGTTTTATTTTTCCAGAATAATGACTGTCATATATTTTTGTTCATTTTCACTATGCAGTTAAAGATTTAAAGCTTGAGTTTCCCAACAAAGTAGATTACAAAAGTATATAGTTGTATACTTCAGAGGGATCCTGAAGTATCTAATATGAAAATTGTAGTTACAAATTGAATGGGAAGCAGTTACAATTTGTTGTTGGTTGTCTTAAATGGTTTGTGTATTAGGTACAGTAAACAAGCATATGTGTCAGGCTGTACAATCAAAAAAGTTGTTTTTGGCACTTATTATTTGCTCGTTGAAGATCTTATGTGATAATTAGTTTTCACCTTTAACTCGTGACATTGTAATGACAGCAGCTGGGATGTGGAAGTCACATGAGCATTTATATTTGCCAATTACCAATTATTTCACTCTTTGTCATGGTGTACACAGACTCATTATCGTTGTTCATACAGCAATATTTTATAAAAGGTGCCAAGTTCTAATAAAAGCTAATATTGGTCAGTAGTTGTGTTGTTACTTTTCACTTGGGAAGGAGCTTAATGGCTAAATGATCGATAACTGTACTGAACAAATAGTTCTGTTATTCATAATAATGTACGGGGGGAATGTGACTGCCGTAATTTACGATTATGATCGTACCTTGTATTCTCATTGATGGTGAAGGTTACACTATACAGCTTTCTAATACAGTCGTCGGTAATCTTATATTAGTAGTATATATAGTAGATATGTGAAGTGAGTGAATCACTTCTTCTTGATTTATCAAATACGTGTACTTATTTGAAGATCTTTAAGATACGTATTATATTGCCACATATGTACTGTAAGCAGTAAATATAAAAGTACACATATACTAGAATATGTGTACTGTCGTCTGCACGCACTATCGCAGCAAGATGTAACGCCCATATATTCCCTACATCTCTGTCTATTTGTTTAAGTTATTTTTCGGTCGAAACTAATTGATTTATCAATCAGAGACACTGCATTACCTGAGGCTCATCGTAGTCTACTGATTTATGAATGGTTGAATTCCGCAGTTGTATAATTGTCATAAATTAGGGCTGAGCGACTGCAATAAATGATTATCATTTGACAATAGAGCTTTGAATTTGATACTATTGTTGTTTAAACGCCACATTTTGCGCCAACCACTCTAGATACATTCAATTTAACTGTGTATAGTGATAGTGAAGGTCGGCGGTCGGCTTTATTATGCTTGAAAAAATTCAAATAGAATTGCTTCTATTTTAGAATGCTGACACCTGACTTGACTGGGCATCTATGATACTATTTATTAATTATTTATGTGCATTAGTTAGAGCTTGAATAATTGAAGTATCGCTTCCAGTTCATACATTGTTGTTCTGACTGGGAGAATGTTCGATAATTTATGTCACCCCATAAGAAACAATTACATTACATTACATATTCGGTATAAGAAACAATAGCGGCAGGTATGTTAATTTCGGAGTTTGTTGTGCAAATTGAAGGAGTTTCTTTAGTGATCATTATTGTGAGCTTTTCACCGCTGGTAATTGTATGTATTATATTTAAACCCTATCTACTCTTCCATTTAATTAGTCTAATGACTTCAAGCAATGGTATACATACATATACCGTATTGTTTTAAACTCGAATGTAGAGTAGAGTTTTCAAGGATACTGATGACGATAATCTTTAATCATTTCAAAAATACATTTTTATTTTAGATTGGAACTCGGATCACCTAACTCTGGCACTTGTCTTTTGAATCAAAAGCTCCAAATGCTCAATTGCTGCATTGAAAAGAAGTCACTTCGAGAGAAAAAAGACATGGAAAAATCTTCACAATCTGAAGGAATCGAATCTCCAGTTGAAGGTATGTCATATGTTTGGCTCAATTCAATGTTTAATATAATGGCCAAAATATTCTTGCAATCTGAATTTGTTTATTGATAGTTGTTGCCGTGAACTAGTTAAAGTTTATAGAATTTTTAGTGTGCAATGAACGTGAACAAATGAGCTTTTGATAGATTTGTGTTGTATGTATGACTATAATAATTTGACAATTATTCATGTAAAGTTCATAAATTATTACTAGTTATCATCTTATGGTGTTATTATATCTATCTACCAATCTGCATGTGTCTTGGCTTTAACTCTTGTTGAATGACCATAAAACTTACCCATGGAAGGAAATCATACACAGATGTGAGAGGAGTTAAATAATTAATCTCCAACTAAAAGTGATTATATTGACACGATAGATTATTTATTTACTCATTAATTTTTACCAATTTTTATGTGTACATATGTATATACTCTAATGCTATATGAGTGTTTGAAAGATTTTGCCATATTTGTATTCCTGTACTGTGTGATGTTGCTTATTTTCAGCAACGCTTTGAAAAATTTAAGTCAACATCAGAGTGGTGCGGTTGTAACTAATTATTGCTTGCAAAATACGAGACCCTTGAAAATAAATTAGTCAAGCATGATTTTGTAACTTTTGACGGGACTATTGTGACACATAGCATATTCTTTGTGTGTGGATTTAAGCCTGGGTTTTTCATTTCCGAAAGTGAGATTAAAATTTGAAGTGATATGCAAGATTGCGTTATTCTGTTTACTTAACTTTTAATAAAGAGTTCCGAAGTGTGTGCTGTCTATATGTTTGAATGTGAATTTTTGTGTACCTTAGGATGTGCGTATTTTCCTATATCCATATATGTCAAAGAGGGCTAATTTAATGTCGGTTTCATTGGGGTTCTGTAGAGAGTGAAGACGACGATGACGAGTTTTTTGATTGTGATGATAACATTTCGTTACCAACGTCAGAAAACATGCCACGGATGAATAAACCTGTTGGAAGACTACGGAAATGTGGACGTTTGCGGCTTTTGAATACTGGCGAGCTTATGTACATCCCTATCACACAGGTTAATTACTTTTGCACTTACGCAATTAAATATACCTAATTTCAAGTTACTACTTTCATCAGACTTTATTTGTTCGCTGGGCTTGTTACTTTTCGTAATTCCAAGAAATCAGAAGTATCTATTTTAACAAGTTATATATAGTTTTCGGACAGTCACGGGATCATTCTTCATGCTTAACGAGCGTTTGCATTATTCTCATTCTTGCCAAAACCATTTGGAATAGTAGAGGCACCGTTAAAAAATGCATGTGTATGAATTTGTGTTGAGCTGTGTAATCAAAGAAGGAAGACTGCTTCTTATTTATTTTCGTACTTTAACCTAATGTATTGAGAAATGTAAAAAAATAACTCTGATTTTCGTTCTCATTTTCCTCTCTTCTGTCATCTGTACTGACGCTGTCCAGTTAATTAAGTTTTTAATACAAAATATCTGCATACATAATGTTGTATACTCACCACAGTTTTATACTAAATAATCTAATGAAGTTCTCGTGGCTATCAATGCCACAGACTAACAACCTATTGTGCCGCACCCTTACTCGTTTATGTAGATATCTGCAGAAACGATCAGAAATAGTATTTGGACTGCTTCTTTATCTTATTACTGCAAGAATGTGAAGGTGTGAAAAGGCCACACAGTACAGAAGGAATCTAGTATGTATCTTCTATTAAATGTAAGTAACAATAAAGAATTCCAACACTCTTCCTTGCTTTTGGTTGGGAGTACAAAGTGATTATCATAGTGCCTTTCAAGTAACCTCGACACTAAGTTCAGGTTAGAAAAATCAAAGTTTGTGTTCAAGTCACAAACACGTTGAAGAATGTATCGAGCTTTCGAGGTCATCAAGGAAAGTGAGTTCTGTTCGGATAATGTGTCTATATATAACGGATCACATTAACTTTACTTGTTTCAGCTGTAGCTCTTACAGTTCTTTTTATGAATGGTAATTTCGGTAAGAAGCAAAAAATTGCGGTAGGCTTATATACAATACATGTACATAGGTATCGTTTCATTTAAGAGAAATGAACTTTTAAAACGTCAATGTTACAGTTAAGGTGTATACTTGTTTCATTATTTCTTGGCAGAAAATAGTCAATGAATTAATACATCATGCTCATTGAGTTTAGTTTCGCTAAAAATGTAATGCACACCTGCATAGTGAAATTTTCCTTGCTTGCAGGTGAAACAGCAGTGAAATTAAGCACACATGCAAGTTACTTATTTTGGGGTTTGGTATAACTTCAAATTGTAATTAAGAAGGGTTGGTTTGAGGGATCAGCTACTACTGAACCTTTGGACGTGAGTGGTCATGTAGGTGGTGTGTATCAAGGAAAATAGATTTTTGGAAAGGTATGTATGTATGTAATGTAGTGTGGAATCCTGCTGTTATAGGATCCGGCTCCACTGACAGAAGATGTTGTTGAAGAACAGGCGAAAATCTTGGTCGAACTGGGAAGTGATGCTGAAGGGAGCGAGTTACGAGCGAAGATGATGAGCGCATCTCTGCTCTCCGATATGGAATCTTTTAAGGTGCGTCAGGTTACTCATCGTGATTTCTATTGTGTATAGCAACTAGTAACCTCTGTTTATCACAGTAACAGCAAATCTGATAGATTTTATGACGCTTAGCATGTACAATTATTTTGTTTATTATATTATAACTCCCTGATCTCGTATGCAAGAACGCGGACTGTTGAGATGTATTTGTTTGTGTTGATTCCTCCGTATACAATAACAAGTTGGCTCAGAAATTAACAACTTTTCACTCCTTCCATCCCCAAGATCCAAATTAAGTTATATTGTGTGATCCCCTTAATTATTTACAGACGATTAACTATCAGAATTGTGTTTTTAGAGGCGGTCAGTGGATAATATAAATTGCAACTTTTCCTTACCAATTTATTAACCTTTAACCGTTACACATTAATCGTTTGCTTTGCAGGCAGCCAATCCTGGATCAAATTTAGATGATTTTGTAAGGTGGTACTCTCCACGAGATTGGATTGAAACGGATGAATTAGACAAGTTTGGAAATCGAGTTGGCTCATTGAGTGCTAGAATGAAAGTACCCGGTAATCTTTGGTCGGAAGTTTGGTCCAATGCACAACCTGTTCCTGCGAGGAGACAACGCCGTCTTTTCGATGACACCCGTGAAGCAGAAAAGGTAAAGTCACTACTCGTACGCCTTTAATACTTGCGCTTTAACGCGCTCCAAATCTGTCTAACTTAGTAATGAAGATGATAGATTGATACTATTAGGAACTTTTGCATCACAACTGTTACAGTCTTCCATATGACTTTCTTTGAAAGTTAGTGGACAAAATAGTGTAAAACTCTGAACTTTGCACTTGCACTATCTTTTCTCGGCATGCATACATATATTCGCATCGTAGGAAAGTGAATTGTATGTATTTTTGTGGTAGTAAAGTGAACGGGTACGTATTTCCGTGTTGTAGATATGAATATTGCGTACGTGAGAATGCAGGAATACATTTACTTAAAACAGGAAAAATTACATGGTCTGTACAAATCCGCTTTGAGCCTCCATAAATTTAAAGATTATAACAGATGAGGGATATAAGTACATGGTTTCAGGAGTTGTTGCAGAGTTATCGATCAAATCATTGTGTAGAGGGCGTTTCTCTATTTAAAACAAATGTTGCTACTATATTTATAATTTACGGCATTTTTTCTCCCTTCAGGTCCTACATTGGATGAGTTCCCGGACTCTGCGTGATATATCTCAATTAATATTTCCATGCGTAATCCACGCTGTCACATTGAAAGTACTTGAGGAGGCCGATAAGCTATCTGTAAACTGCAGCATTCCTGGGACGTTTATCCAGCAAGTGACGCAACTTACAAGGAGCATCGTTCCGATGACGGGTTTGAGTAATAATAATAGTGATAAGACAGAAACTAACGTGAACAATTACCGGTCATGTGTGATGTCTTCCATCGGGCTGTGTGAAAAGAAAATTTCCCAAATCCGATCCTTCCAACAAAAGTTTCCTCAAGTTGATCTGGAAGACGTTCTCAAGAGGAAGACATCCATGGACGAAGGAGATGGAGGCTTGATATCGTCTTTATCGTCGGATACCGATTTGATACCGAATTATATTAAAGTTGATGGTGGAGCCAAGTCCCCCGTAGCAGAAGTTATAAGGGAAATTTTCCGCATGGAACGAATCAAGAATCAGGATGATGAAGCAGAGGAAGAGTTCAAATTTGAAGAGCCCGTTCGACGCGTGTTTATTCTGAGATACTGTCCCCAGAAAACAGGGACAATATCAGATGCACATCATTATAATCAGGAGGAAACCCTTCCCCAACGCATGAGTTGTCTCCTTAAAAAGAACGAATTCCTCCTTGCCGGAACTTTTACTACTAAGACGGATCTGACGTGAATTAATTGTTACTGAGAGCAAGTTTTCTTTTCTTAATACATTCTCGTTTACAGTCCATTTCCTCAATTTTCAATCAAATTATTAGTGTTTCACTGTTGTGCAATATATGTTTTTATCTAAAAACTTTTGCTTTGTAATTCGTTATTAGTTAGAGCTTCAGAAGAAGAGAGAGAGAGTACAACGAAATGTAAACGGAGTCGGTAGTTAGCTTCTCCGACTCATTTTGTTGCAAAATAATACGAATTTTGGATTTCTATATAAAGGCTTCCCATGTGGATTTCCTGATTTTGTGGGAACGATCATAGATATGCACAATTTATGCCCGGGTGATATACGATGCAATAGATTTAATGTATGTACATGTATCAATTATGTATTTCCTTACCGCTATATAAATTTACATCTGTTGTACCTACCGTAATGTAGAATTCCAGATGCCACCACTTGAAATCATCGGAGTAATATGAATTGTAACTTTCAGGAAACTGCCGATCTTATGCAGATGCTACTATTAATGTTCATAATAAGTAAAGACGGTGCAATGCAAATATAATTTGATGAAATTGTGAACATTTCTTGTATTTTGGCCATGCATGAATTGACGCTTTCATTATGTTTGTTCGTTATGTGATGCCGCAGATATTTCCATTCAGATGGTCTAGAATAATAATTAGTTTTGACATTTATAGCACGCATAATCACATCCTCAACGCCGTCGTGAACTTCATTTTTTGATAACACAGTTTCTGACAATTTCCATATTTATTTGGTCAAAACTTGGCATTCATCATTCATACATCATTATGTTCAACTCGATTCATTCAAGGTGAAATTTTAATAAATACTGAATGCATCTTATAAGTAATCTTAACACTTACATTTAGTAACTTATATACACATATAACACTGAAATGGGTAATATATGTTTCGGTGTTAATTTACCTGACTTCTCTTATTTCTTTGCTTCACATAAATTTCCAAATATTTACAGGCTTGTTTTTGTAACAACGATATCAGATTTTGTAATTATTTTCTATGTTTTAACAACAATGTTTTTGTATAATATTTTAATACTCATTCCTTTGTCTAGGTTCTTCCCTTGTTTGACTTAGTTCTCACTCATTTGAGTAAGGCCACTGTTTTCAGATCAGGTTGTCTATTTCTAAAGGTGCGTAAAAACAATAGCATAATTGACTTTGCTAGCACATACATACATAAGTACATTAGATTTACCTATGTCTATATTTACACGAGTATGCCTGATGTAACTCAATTCAACTTGTAATGGCATTACTTTCTCATTTCGTCCTAACAATATTCTAACATTCTTCCATTCAAAGTTGAATTTCGCCAAAAATAATATAATAATAATTCATAAATAACTTTCCACATTCAACGCTAATCGTAATAAGTTTCCATAATTTATGTAACACATTGGTTTGAAAATTTAAAAAAGTTACTGGAGCTAAGCGTACTCATTATTCAATGGTACCCGCTACCAAAGAGGGAATATAACCCTTTAAATAATTTTTCATCAGTTTAAATTCAACCTTCAATCCGTACTTAGAGGTCTACCATGGATTCCTCAAAAATGCTTTAACTCAGACGATAAAACCGAACCAACGAACGAGAACTTTCAAAAAAAATACACGCTCTCCGCATCATTTTCTCCTTGGATACGTACAAATGTAAAGTGACTAATCTATAATATGCTTAAACTCTACAGCAAATTATTATCTTAACTTACAACATTAAAGCTTACAACTATAGCAACAAGGTTAGATCCGAAAATATGCGACGAGGTATGTATCATTATCTTGAAGGTATTTTGCACAAAACTATATAGCGGCATTGTGTCGTCGAGTCCAGGGTTTTCAATCACAGTAAACCCATCAAAACATGTGAATAGCATTCACAGTTTTATAATAACACAACAACAATGAAAAGTTTTAGGACTCCTGATTAATCAATATTAGTTTGTTTTTAGAACATGCAGGCACAAAGGACCGGTCAAAAATATTCCTTTTCCTTGTGTAGAATTAGAAATCTTTGAAAATAAATGTCTCAGGTAAGTCCAGCATTGCCCCCTCACCTGCACCATGCCACCAGATTGTATTTCTACCTTCTCCTATAAAAAAGGTATTCCCACTATTTTAAACGCAACGTTTTACACTGCTGATAAAGTTGCTTGGAACCCCAAAACGTCTTTCCACTATACATTGAAATTGAAACGACTAGACTTGTAATTCATTGCTGTGGATTCCGTCCAGTCTGTCCATCTTGTGATACAAAGTTTTAACATTATTAATAAATTACTGCTACGTTTTAATAAAGCCGAAGGAATTCTAAATAAAACATGAACATAATATGTTTATAGTGACAAAAATTGTAACTTTAGCTCAATTAAGTTCTTAATTTCTACCCTAAATGGTACTAAATATCAAAGGTACACTTTTGCGTTTTGTGTATGTACGTGAACAACGCCTGTGACAAACGTTTGTGTTAATATTGTGTAACCAACACAGTAGTACAGTTTTTATTCTACAATCCCAATAACATTTCATCTTTCATCAATCAAAAAAGTTCGATTCTCTATTCGGAACTCTTCACACTAGCCTGGTTAGCTCCTAAAACTTAGAAATTACATGTGTATTTTAACATTTATAATAGGTTTTGGAAACACATTTCAGTAACAATCTATAAGTAAACTCTTGTGCATATAGTGACACCTCTGAATATAACATCCAATAGAACATTTTCAAGTGTACAACAGTATAGTATTTCCATAAAATTTATCGTCGAATTTTTCAAAAACCCAACGGCAAATGACTCCACAAGGTATAAGATTTAACAATAATAATTATAAGTACCACAATTTTAAGCTATGAGTTTAGCACTACATTTATTATAATAAGTAATTTACAATTAAATAGGCCTAAGCTGTAGATTCACCTCATTCGAACGAATTAAAGTTCTAAGAGGACCTTATCCATTCTCGAAATTCAGAACACGAAATGTGAAGTGTATTTTTGGAAAACTTCACAGAAATTCTGGTGATCGTATAGCGTTGAGAAAGCAACTGCACAAAACTAATTCGGCATATCTATTCAGCTATCGGAAAAAATAAGAGACTAGCGTGAAATGAATTAAATTATTAGGACACATGCTGAAAAGAACAAGGGTTGAAATTATAGTAAAGATTATCTCTAAAGTATTATACATTTATACGTGTTTAATAAGTGAACCTGATATAATATCGAAGCATATAATTGGTGATTGAATGTAACATTTGAAAAATTTTGCCATCATATATGTCGACCATGTATAGTGAAATGTCATCCGTCATTTTTGTAGTGCAATAGTTGCACTAAAAGTATACTTAATACGCTTCATGATACAACAAGTTTAAAAATTTAATCCGCTCTGTAGTTCCATCATGAGCATATGGACATACGGATAAATTCTTGAACAATATTAATAATACAATCAGCAGATATGCCCGCAGTTACTGCGAACATCAATACCATACTGAATGTTGAATATATGTAGCTTGACAACGTTCAGTTTGTAAAGAAAATATTGATAAAATTCACGAAATTTTCATATCGGGAATAACGTTGACATGTCCACATTACTCATCGCCACTCGTCTCGTCTTTGCTTCGTTTGATTCGTGTCTTCTGATAAAAATCTGAGCTATTACTCTATAGCATGGAAAGCTATACTTGCATATTCCATGGTTACCTGAATGAAGTAGATGTGTTTTCGTGTCTGCAGAGCTTACGGCTTCTGAATTTGCTGGTAAAGATCACCTCCTCTTGAAGTTTTGTACAAGTGGTGAAGATTTGACAACTTCACAATGGTTGAAGAGGATGAGGTCAGAAAATCGGTTATCGCATATATATCAACGCTTTCAACAGCCTGTGTCTACACAATTGGAACGGACTTTTTAGATTCAACTAACAAGCAACTCAGGCCGCAACCATCGTCTTCATCTTCAAGTGTCTAAGAATTCCTACGTACACCAATTCCTTTTCGAAGATTCAATTTTTCGGGATCCCTTCTCCACCCTTTGTTCATCATCGTCATCGTGTTCAGTTAACTGTAAATTGGTCTCATAGGCAAAATCATATCTTACAAAGATATGGAAAACCCCAACAATTGATCTTTGTAATAAGTTCCCGTGAAAGTTTTGCATGTGAAAAAATATGAACCACAAAAATATGTGATTACTTTCGAAGGGCAACAAGGAATCTTAAAGTCTGGATGATTTGTATAAATCTTAAGTATCTTGCTTTTTCTGATTTCAGCCAGACTTGTGAATGACTCATGCTTGAGCCATTCACAATTTATAACAAATTCCTTAGTTTGTTTACAAGTGATTCCACTCGTTCCTTTTCACTCGCTAAAATCTCTCTCTTCAGGGCGCATATTATTATAATCTTCAAATATCTTGAGTGGATATTCATCATGTAAGTAGCTGCAGGAACATTATGGCTAAAGATAAATTGATAAAAAGCACCAGGACCATCAGCTTCTGCCGAGAAAACCAATTCTAGGAAAAAAGAACAGGAGAAAAGTTTTAAACAATTCTTTTTATAAAGTTTACACGCTAATATTATTAGAGATTAACTAAAATTACAAATATATGTATGTCAATTATTATTTTAAAGTTATTAAAACAATTTTATAAACAGTTAATTTGTTAGCCAATTTTGTAACTTTTAAGTTGAAGAGGCGTAAGTTGTGAAAAGTGGAAGAAAGTGAACCTACTTTAATATTAGGATTGAGCAAGTAAAGTAAAGGATTGGCTCTAAGCCTCTCTGCTTCGTTCTGCATCCGATGAAGCTCTTGCCTCCGAGCAGAACCCAAGGCTGCAACTTCTTCCCTGGACATGCCTGGAGTTGACTTTGGAAGCAGGTTAGCATCTGGAAGGCTTTTCTTTCTTTTAGGAACACCACCACCACCACCTCCACCACCCGGTATCTGTACCATGTCAGCACAAATTATAGACTCAGGCACAGCATAAACTGAGAAGTGCTTGCTGGAGTTTAACAAGTTTCTTCTTCCAAAGTTACTCGCATCAATTATCAAACAGCTAATCTCACCAGTGAAAGATATTAAAACGTTCGTTGAAGTGCAACATTGTATTCTCTTTATGAGTGCGATTTATACCCGTGTGCCTTTTTCATAACTTCATCACCACCAGGAAGTTTATATCGCAGTATGTATCTTCCGTTAGTTATTTAAATATGTATCCTATGTTAATTAAATATGCATCTTGTTCCAGTAGCCTCAATATATGTCTTATATTAGAAGCACAATATGCATAAAATATCCCAAATAATTTACATCCATTAACTCAAGTAAACAGAAACCCTAATTTTTCAGACTTTGTGCCCGTTTATAAACTGAATGAGGCCTTTAAAGTAGCTTGTGAAACGATCAAAACAAAATAAGTGACATATAACCTGGTGCTGAATGAACATTATGGTTTGAAGCAGAGTGGATTTCATGAAAAAGGAAACTTCAGGAAGCATTAGCACCTTCATTTTGCTGCAGACATTTCACACGGGAGAGCTCTTGAGCTGCCCATGAATTAAGGGTAACAAAATGGGAACTGTAGGGGTAAACGGAGCGAATTAAGAACGCGGACTAAGGCCAAAGTGAATTGTTCAATTGCAAAATACTTGAGCAGAGTTCCTTTGAACTCCTGGCTGACTTTGGACTGAGAGAGTTAAAGCTAGACAGAAGGAAAGACATTAGACTTGAACGAGGGAGAGAAGCGTTTGTTGGCAGAATTTATTTACCGTCCGGTAAAGACGAAGCGGAATGAGCGGAGGCTAGAACGATAGACTGTGTGCAAGTATACAGCAAAACGGAGAGAGAGGAATGAAGATTGAGATTTTTGGCTTCATGCCTCAAGGTCTTCATGGGTCCTCCATCTATACATGCACGAGTTACATTTTTCAACAAGGAAAGAAACCACCCGATTTGGTGTCAGCTAAATTCAGCCACTGTCTTCCACGCGTACGTAATACATCTGCCTGCACATTCGGTTTCATGGTTCGAGGTTAAGCGTAGGTATTATCTTCTCTCTCTTTTCCCGTCCTCTCCTTTACATTCGAGCATCCTCGAGTGCAATAAGATAATGGCTACAGCATAAGCTGGCTACAAACACCAGTCATTTTACTACAAGACAATGTACACAAGACGGAACCCTCAACTGTACACACACATATTCACACATACACAGTCAGCTCCCAAAGATTCAGATTCAAATAAATGAAATCTAAACATTTGCACATCCGCTCTCCTCGATTGCCAATAACCAGCACTATATAGCACCAAGATTTCCATGGTATCCTGTAACCCACACATATTGTATGCATGTATAATGGAGGATCTTGAGTCTTATTAAAAATGAACCCTTTCTGTCCAATCTGCATATGCTACATCACGCAGAAGTCTAAAACTTACCCGTCAACTTCTCGACTACACAACTCATATTTAAAAAGTCAGTAGGTCATAAAATTCTTTCTAGACAACTTAGACGAGAGAGTCCGTTACATATACATACATGTAGGAAGAATCTCACTTCCGCACATCCTCAATAATAAGTAAACAAACTTTCACCATTTAAGTCAAAACTTTAACCATGCAACACTAAAATTCGCTAGTTTTTTGCCTTTATTTTTTTCTTTCCCCGAGTTATGTAGCCTGGTTGTTGGCACGAACGGAGCTCATCATTTTGTTACCGTATGGAATAAACTGAGAGTAGTTGTGTCATTTCGTAACCGAACTGCCTCGAGACTCTTGTCATTCAGCACCAACTTCATGATTTCCGCAAATACATAGTTCCAGCAACTGAAATCCTTAGTATTTCCTTCCAACGCAACATATGAATACACAGTAATAATGCTGAATGTGGTAGTTATACTTGGTGATGAAGTCATGAAAACGAGTTGTCACAAAGATCTTATTACGAAAAAGTTTGACGTTATGTCCATGTCATTAGAAGCAACGTTATTTATCTTTACTTTAGTATTACAGTACATACTTTCTGTTCTGTAAAAAATCAGACTCAAAATATATATAACTGCTTAAATATAAGAAAATAAACTGCAAAATTGTACAAACAAAACACATTTACCTTAGGTAAAGTTGAAAGGTTTGCCTTCGGAACGCCCGGAATAAACAAGGATTCAGTACGCTTGGGAGTATAAGGAACAGGAGGAATTTCTTGACCAAGGCCCCGTTGCCGTATAATATTCTCGTCAAAAACGCTTGAACCACTAATCACACTGTTATTGTCAGCAATCAAGCCACTAGGAGATTCTTTACCACTATTTCTGCCCGGTGTTTCACCACGTAGGCGAGCTTGAGAGTCGCTCAGAAGAGAAGCGTCTAAAGCCATAGTGCTACTTCGGAGGCCAGAGGTACTACCTTGAGGATTTTCCATGAAAGGGGTGCGATGTCTGGAGGAAGCACGCGACTGAGGACCGTGAGTAACTTCAGGTGTAGGTGCTCGAGTTCTGGAGCGAGCTCGATTCGCTGTTGGATTGAATCTATCCACGGAACTATCTCTGCTCCCAGGACGTTGCTTGTAATGGTCAAAGTGATCACTCATCGCGGTAGGATAGCTGGTTGAATTGTTGGGATTGCTTGGACGTTGCTGGGACATATGACTTCGTCGCAAGGTATCGCGCCCCCTCTCATATTGCCCCATACCACCACCTGCATTCGTACGATCATCCAGGTGGGAATGTGAACTCCGGTCCATGAAGTCGGAATTTCTCATATTTGCCAAACTACCGGCGCCCTTCAAATTTGATTTAATTTCACCATCCATCAGGTTTTGGTGGGACATTCGAACGCTCGGACCGGTCGTTTGGTACAGTCCCTCCCCAACTCGATTCATGTAAGGCTGATGCTGTTGTGGCTGCTGCTGATAATGACTGGATACCTGAGTTTGGTGCTGGAAGGCTTGAATATGTGAATGAATTTGTGGATGAACTGTTGTCAGTGGAGTTACGTCTATGGGGTGGTTGATCAAGGAATTTCGGTCCAGCCGGTCAGCTGCACCCTGATTGTAGGCATTGTGGGCTTGGGAATACGAGGAAAGATTTGTTGCATTTCCTATGTGTGCTTGATTGTCTTCATACCGGTAGTCACTGTTGTTTAATTGCTGCTGTGGTTGTAACTGTTGATGTTGCTGTTTAGCTCTAGAAATTGTGTTGGTTCCATCGTCTTTCACTGCTCTCATTTGTGAGTGAACGTTGGTTGCTGCTGATGTTGCTTTGTTGAGATCTGGCTGTTGACTAGAACTACGAGCTCCTCCATGTCTAAATGCTTCTGATCCTTCAAGTTGGGAATTCAAGGGTTAAAGAGAAACACATAAATGAATGTTTACAATTACTATCACAAGGAACGACTATAATGGTACTACTTGCAGCTAAGTGCTCTAGTTGAAATTCTTATTGAAGCTTTCCGGTAAAGTATATATTGCGTGCAAGGTAAGGTTATGGGCACTACTCAAGGACCCATGCGTGTCTGGCCTGGCATCAGCATCATGCAACAAAGAATTATACATCGTTAGCTATATTACAATACACCAATGACTCTCTTAGTCTATCGAACTAACTAATATTCTAATGTCAGAATAATATTATTAGAAGCAGTTTCTTCATCCAATAAGCAACTTGCTAGATGGCTACATTAATTTATCAGTTATTAGTCATTTTCAATCAAGTTATTACTAATTTAAGCCATTAACAATTAAAAGAAAATCGATAATCTAAATTTGACAGCAAAAGCACATTTTTCATACATCAGCCCTGAATTACAAGTATTAATAACGTTTTTGGAAAGAATTAAGCGGAAATAATCGTCAGACCTGGTTGGTGAAAGTCGGGAGCAAATTGTTTCGCTATAATCCTGGCTACTTCCGAGTCTTCTCTAGCTTGAGTGGCGGCAATGTCTGCTTGCTCTCCTTTGCCTCTAGCCGTAGCCGTTCTATGTATATGCACGTGAGGTGGAACAAGGAAAGAAAACAATTAATTACTATCATCAGAACAAATCGTCTTATATATACCTTGTACCTATATCAGAGTAACCACTTTTGTAACTTGATTTAATTTGTTTCTTGGAGACATCGACCTCCTGCAAAGCTAATTGTCACTGTAATCCACACATGCTACCTGTTTTGAGGACTCTTATTTAACAACATGTCATCTGTGGTACTATCGAATAACCTCGAGTACATTAAAGAGCAAAGAGTAGGGATGGGTTTCAGAGGGCAAAAATATAGCCGAGAAAGTAAGAAATCGTCACCCAGTTTTTTGTATCTATTGCGTACCTGGAAATGGCAATGTCAGCCTTTTGCAAAGCAATTTTGGAAGCACGCTGAGCAGCGTTGACAGCTGCATCGATCCTCTCACGAAACTTGGCCGATCGGATGAGAAACAGATGCTTTTTCTTCTGGGACGTGATGAGAACATTGTTCTTATATTTCCCCTCTTCCTTGGTTCCGTCTTTGAAAGTTGTCACGCCGTAACCGTACTTCTTGTTGTTGTACCACTCACCCTCATACTTGAGTCCATCGGATCGCTCACTGATTCCAAAGCCGCTTCTCTTATCGTTCTTCCATTCGCCCATATAAGTCTCCGTCACACTCGCATCCATCTGCTCATCCTGTATTCGCCGAAACAAAACCGAAAGCCAGACCACAAATTACCTTCGTATTCTGACTCAACACCAACAACCATGCATCTTTTATTTCTAGCATTCACAGCAGACGTCTAATTATTTGCTGTTTTCCAGCTGCAGCTAACAAAACTTTTCCCGAGTGTTTCTTAAAATGTAGAGGAGCTTCCACACGCCCCACAAGAGCTTAACAGAAAACAATTTATTACTGCAAATAAAACCCGAGAATAATCTCAGGGGAATGGAAGTTGATTCCAGTAGAATCAGAATGACTATATAAATAAGTTCTTGCTCAGGGACGTGATTAAAAACCGATACGCAAGTGTTAACACATTAGGTTTCGATAAGAAAATGTTGCTTTGTCAGAAATAAAATGGCTTCATTAAATTAAGGGTTAACTTCATTACGTTTTCTCACTATTTAGTTCTATGTATACAAAGAACGCAAAATCTAACGGAGATTTAAGGTAGCTACTTCACAATGACTAATAAAAAGTAACCAAACTGTCTCTAGTAGTAAAAACAGTGAGCTAAATTCCAGACAAGCATACTTATACATACTATTCTATTTATTAACTACTGTTACTTTGGATTAATAGTAAGCAATATTACGCGTGCTATTTCGCATGCCAGTGTAGGAAATCCAAACGTGGTCGCCAACTCCATGTCCTGAATTAATCAAATTAACACACCACCATTTACTTACATTTTCGAAAATGCCATATTACACTAATTCTTATACTTTCTAGAACCTTCGTGCAAAGAGATAGAGCTACACTATTGTGACAAGGGTGTTTAACTTAATATTCAATATTAATTACATATGCTACTCCAAGTACTGGAAGTTCATAATTTTAAGATCATCTTTCAAATTTGATGTATAATTTATCTTACTTTGTGTGTTGTAAGTTGATGTGTTGCTTGTTGTCACTAATGAAGGTTACTGGATTTAATCTGGTGTTATCTTGCAGTTCATAATTAAAATACGTCTACGATTGGTATGTAAATGCAAATGTAAGACAGGTAGGCAATCTTCTATTAATAATTATTACTACCGTAGGCGTATAGTGCAGCATAGTTTTAAAATGGTTAATATATACATACATAAATTGTTTGCTATCCACATTAGTACTGTGTTGTAAGGAGTTAATAATACATTTGAATCTAATTGTCACAAATTCCTAAACTTAGAAGTGGAAATGAGTTCATGCGTTTTAATATCATAGTTTAGAATACTTCGATAGATATTCCAGAGATAAGAGGAAATAACAGCTAAAACAGGAAGACTAACCTCGACAACAAAAGAGGCATTGGAGTCGGTATGATGAGATCCGGAAGTGACGGCCGATTGAGCTGAATCATTACTCATCCAAGATGCGGAGCTACCCGTCGATCGAATACTCGAGTTAGTGCCACGCTTGTCAAGATCGCCAGTACTCCGTTGTTTCCGAAGCTTCAGCCCCTGCAAAATCCAAATCAGACCGTTAAAGCCAAAAAGCCACACATATCCCATGGTAGATGATGATCATGATGCTGACGATGATACCGATGATGTAGGGGTAAAAACGGAGCCTCTCTCAAAACCTCATTTTTCATCTAATCACCAATTGCCATAGCAATTTAACCGTGTAACCCATCATGTAAGACAGACCTGAGCATATTCAGCCAGCTGAATCCTCAACCCGAATGCGTCTCCAGTGTGTACAAGCTCTATATCGTTAGCTTATAAATTTTTTTAGTTGAAAATGTTTCCTCATGAGTCGTTTTCTTCATCTAAAAATAATGGGCATATATACAAGATATATGTATTTTAGGAACAATTTCTGACAACTACGGAAGATGGATACATTCAGTGGGGCACAGGAAAGGTCCATAGATAGAACAATATCCAGCTGAGATCAAGAGCTATGACATGGTTTTGTGGTTTCGTTCTTACTGGACCCTAAAAGCAACGGTTTCTTTAAAAAAAATGCCTCGACCCTTTCGTGCTCTTTCATTTTACATATATTTCAAAGAAAACCATTTTGTGTAACTCAGTTGTAGTCTTTCCATTCTTTCCATCTCTTTCAGTGCTTACTGTAGCTTTGACGTTCATGGCCTGACAGCTTTGAAATACATTTTTTCTCCACTGGCTATCACTCTCATTCTTTGACTTTCTTCCCATCTCCCACTGCCTTTCACTCTTTCACTCTGTATTGCCTTCCCAGATTCTGCGGACTCTAGCATTTCCCCATTATGTATGCATACAGACTTCTTTTTACTTCCTCAACAATGGATGGAGGTAAATTTTTGTCGTAAAAACTGCAGCAAGTAAAATTTTTCTTTTCTCTGCCATACCGTTAGCTTTAGACAAACTTTGTCGAGCAAGCCAACCACATGACATGTGTTCGAGAACTAAAACCTCAAAATATTTTATTGCTGCGTTCGTCCCAGTGATTTATACCCTGGGAGACAAGAAGGTTTGTAAAAATTTCAACACTTCCAACTCCTAAAAGAGACTTAATATCAGCTATACTATAAGAAGCAGCACAATACACATCCCACTACTGTCCTTGCTTCAGTAGTGCCTTATTTCCTTCCCATGTGCCTATTTTAAGATTTCATGAGATCTTTGAAACATTGCATTGAGAACATGTCTCAATTCCAGTAGCCCATTTCTTATGTGGATAACCTTACCAACGTACAGAGAAGCCTAACAGTAGCTATGCACGTGAATGGTTAGAGTATCAATATATACGCACACGTGAGTATAGATGTATTAATACCTAAGTACAATGTCAATGTTTAGCGTACATATTGATTCGTAATAGTGAACATACATGGATAGCAATATCAATATTAACATTATAAGCGTAAAGGATACAAGTATGAATACATGTACATAAATGGATGACAGTATGAATATAATATGTACAAAAGTGGATACCAATACTTATAGAATATCTATACAATGTCATAGCCCCGATATATCGGAACTTGTTCACCCAACTGAAACCCACCGTGCTGTGCAAGGAAGGAGACAGATATCAGTAAGGAAACGATGACTTTTAGACTTTATTTCGTCACATCATATTTTGTGCTTGTCATATGCCACTCTTCCATGTTCTCTGTCTCACTCCCCCGCTGGAACATCAATTTGGATTACAGTCTAGCATATTTTACGCTAGAGTCGAATTCAATACTAGTTCTCAAGAGCATTGTCGGACACTTTCCGTCCCTTTGAAAGTTGCTAGTCCTGATGCAATTAGGTTGGAATCAAATTGTATGTATTGAAAGCTTTCAGGGAGGCTGAAGTACTGAACAATGTGCTTTGCACGAGAATAATCCAAGTTTAGCCAGATGTAACATTTGATGAATATCAATAGTTATAAGAATATTCATTCGATACCCAACGGACAGATGTATAGATTTAATATGGATGACTACTAGATGGTTGCAATATTCACAATGTTGTCTGAATATTATTAAGAAAGATTCAAGTGCATCATAATAAGAGAGATTCTCTGTAATTCGGTTATATCCTGTAGGCGGACTAAATAGAGGAATGACAAGGCTGTTGCCTTCAATAATTTACAATACACAAATTCGCTTAGTTGAATACAAGTGAGGAATTACAAAGCAGGTTTGGAGTCAAAGAATATAATACTACTCTTCATATAGGAAAGAATATAATAGTCTGCCTCACTTAAGTAGAAAGTTTTTCTAGTAAAAATCACGAAAGGTAGGGGAGTTTTAATTAAGACAAAAGTAAAACTTTCGTCGGGAATTTGTGGATCCGTAAGTTAGGAGAGTATAAGGAAATAGAGATAAAATTTATTTATTGCTCTCTTATCTTGACTTAGTATAGGGCGTAATGTGAACATTAGGTAGGATCAGAGGTTCTGCTCTCAACATATTTGTTTTCAGGATTGACAGTAACACGGATACGAGAATACACACAGGCGTTATAAAGGTGGTCCATGTCCTTCGTTCTGGCTTATTGCATTCCATGAGCATCCCACATTTCTTTTGGCCAAGTCCCAATGAGCTCACTATTGCAATGGTGACGGCACCTCCGGCACCATCCTATTATCTCCTAAACTCTTCTTTCATAATGAATTAGACATTTTAAACACTATTTAAAACAGATTTTACTCTAGTTCTAGCGGCCCTTAATACCTCCTTGGGGCAAGCTCTTTGATGTTAGCTGAGTTGTTTTAGCTCCTAATATCAGCCTTTATGTTCTCCCACACACAAGTAAATACACCCAAGTTATAGGGAAAATCTCTTTTGCAGCAAGTAAACTGCAGTCGATTAATTTAATTTATTGTTTATTGCCTTCTAGATGCGTGGGTATACTATTGTTTTAAGAACAGGACTCGTCAAGGGACAAGAAAAGTGACCGCACACGGTGAACTAAGGAAACATAATAGTTCTATTAAGTAAAATGTGAATAAACGTAGGTAGACAGTATTCCGTATACTAATATAAGAGTACCAGATACAGTATTTTGAACAAATTAATACAGTTGGGGAGTTATGAAAAACGAAGTTATTAACGACGAGTCGCAACACGTGTGAGGTGCTGGAGGAGGGACGGATCGAGTCTAAGTATCTATATAAAGATAGTGTAATACCTATAGCTTAACTTGAGTTGCACTATCTCTTATTACTATAGCTTAACTAGAATTTACAGATATACAGGGATAGGAGCGCGATAGAGATCATATATCCTGCTACTCAGCCTTGAAGAATTTTAGACTGAGAGAGCCATAAGTTAGCTGACAATTAAATTCCTGGGATCAAAAGCATACTCGTGTCAAGATTGATTCTTTCATCTTAATTATCTGAAGCACGTGTAAAAATAAATAGCCGGTAGTGACGTTCCGTGGAATAGTTCAAGGGATTTCATAATGCGAGCAGCGCAACATGACTTCCAGGGCAAGCAAATATTCACTCGACTATAAATCTACTTCTCATCACGTTGCACATGTGTACATATGTCACTACATATACAATACACATGGCACGGAGGAGCTGCTTAGCTCAACTTTATAACAACTTCCATGGGATTTCTGTCGGTGATTTACAATAACGAATTTACTATTTGAAAATAACACACTCAACGGGGCCCGTATCCATGCTATCTGCCATTTCATTCGTATATGTTTATCTTCCATGTGCGTGCCTCTGGCATACCAAGAAGCAGTAATATAAAATTAAACCGCTCTTTAATAATCGTCATCCACTATCATTTTTATATTGTTATAAAAACTTCTGTATGTATACGGCTTTAATTTATGTAGAATGTTATGAATTCCAAGTGCACCGCATTCCGACGGACTACACTTTTAGTTTTATTTACACATGGCTGACTGGAGATTCGAATAAAACGGATTTAACTCTAGTTTTAATTAATTAGTCTTCCTAGCAGGCGTCATGGAGAATTCAAAAGCAAATACCAATTCAAAAATCTCTTCGGCCCACGACCCAGGGGTCGACGGGTTAGGCTCACTCCTATCGGTGTCAACATTGACATCAGCTTCCTTGGCTGCAACATACCACTTGTTTTTGCGTGGTAGTTCTTGGAAATATTATATGCATACATATGATACCACTACATCCTGATGTAGCTACCACTATCTCATGCATATTGAGGCAGCGAATATAAACATGTATATGATTAAACGAATAATATATACATGCTGTACGCTGAAGCAGCATCATGCTCGTATCGTGCTGAATGTGGAATTGAGTGTAGTTTATAACAAAACTTGCCTTGTCTACTTTATTCGGGATATAGTCATTTTAAGTATGCATGTGCGCGATCTTGGAAATGAGAAAGTCCATCTTTAATGCTTTCACTCGTTCCAGTTCTTCTCCAGTCGAATAGATCATGTTCGAGACCTATGACTGTATCTGAAGAGATAGATCTTATATATAGTTAAATTGTAATGAGTACCTATATTATTAAAATTAAAATTGCTTTAAACTTTTATACTGTTGAACCTATGACCCTGAAATTCAATGAAAGTCGTCTTGTAATCCAAGTTAATCTGCGTCAAATTTAAAATCTCAGTAACAGTTTTATCGAGAGATATCTTGTATACAGAATGCCATGCCCACAGACACGAATGATGGCTTCAATAGGCTCCCTCTGTAAGGAGTGAGCCTAAAGAACTTTTACATATACGGAACGAATTTCAATTCATTGTGTCTGAATCTATATACATATATGCATATTATATATTATTTGACTACGTCATGGTATACTACATACCTATTATCTGACTATGTCATGGTATATTCAACAATGTGAACTGCACTTAGCCATTGTACTGCTATATCTGTAGTTCCCTGCGCTATCAAACCTGCTGTATATATGCTTCTTAATTCAAAACTACTGAATGTCTGTTTCAAAATGAGTTGATTTTTATGTGTGTATTTAAAAATATGTTTAAAAATAAATCTCTATTGTCCAAATGGCTTCGTGGATATTTTTGCATTTAATTTTGACATTTGCGTGTCCTAAACATCGCTAGAACAGAATGAGAAGTTGAACAGGAGGAGAACGCAAATTGCTTTCTCTTAAAAACCTCAATGCTAATGCAGACAAATACATACAACGTGACAACGAATTCACTCTCCCATTCGCATACAAAGCTTTCAGGATCTGCCAGAAAAAGTTGTTGGAATGAAATTTGTTTAGGCAATGACACTGAATTTGAAGGCATGTCTGCGCCTGACGTGGATGATAATCTCTTGTTTTGTTTCCTTGAAGCACTTACAGTAAAAACAGCAACAACAATGCTTATTATGTCAAATCTTTTACTATTCGATTCCCCCAGGGATATAATCATCTTCTGTTAAATAAATATTTATGCGAGACTTAACTACATTGTTCACATGGATCCAACTTTTCGCATAAAATTAACTATGTACATAGACAAACGACCTTATTTGACCAGTGGAGCGTTGACGGTAGCTCTTGTTTATACATATGCCTATAATGCTGGAATAAATACAAGTCAGTCTCAATATGTACATGAGTATATCTAATGTATTAATGTTTTATACTGCCAGGCAGTCAAACTGTCTTGAGGTTTGGGACACAAGTGGAAGCTCTTATACGAGTGGGCTCAAAATAACATGGACTGAACGTGTACAACGCTGGGAGAACAAGGATGCACAGAGGGGTTCCGGAGAGGAATACATACGAGGCATAATAACCGTCTCCAGGGAAGACACAAGTTTTAAGAGGCTGGACAAGAACGTGTGGAAACCATTCTATTATACAAGTGCTTATAAAGCATGAAAAAGAAGTATTCCCCGAACAAGTTACAACTTTTTGCAACATGGCTATGAATGTGGAAAAATGACAGTAGGAAAATCAAGTGTTTAACTTGGTAAATACGGATGCAGTTCCCTCAGCTCTTCCTCTCACATTTGGCATCTCACCAATCAATGTTCGCATGCATCACCGCACGCACACACACACATACCTCGCATATAGGCCTCAACTTTTTAAGGCATTCATATAAAACTTGGGACAGTCTTAGGAAACTTGTTTAAAATAACATTCACAAGTCAAACCGTCAGTTCAAAAATCCATTTGGCAGGACTTCATTCAGTCTTTATTTTATCCTTCCGGAATCAACTGATTCTGGAGGTCAGTAATTCCCGACTCGTGACTGGAGACTTTCATGTCATGAGCTGATGATTTGGCTACTTTGAAATCACGATATACAGTTTTGAAATCGTAATCTAATGATCTAATGGTTTGTATTTTGTACATTTTTAAGTTGTGTGTCAATATTTTAAATGATAGGATGGTATGGTTTTGTGTTTAACGTTCTCATGTTACTGATACTCCTAAAAATCAAAATACATTTAAAATGTAGATAACTACCGCATCGACCAAGTCTGTCCATAACATGACAGAGGCTCATTGCTCCTAATCCCACGCTTATCTCCAAGGAAATTAATCCTGAATATTCCCGAGATATTTGAATGAACTTCTCCAAGCTTATATTATACTTGGATGGTGCATCCAACATGAGCATGCATCTGACAATATCCGGAAGATAGCCGTCAGATAAATTACTAGAATATGTGCATGGTTTTACCTTGAGAATAGACTCTTTGAAGTTACTTGATCGCTCAACTAATGATCTTCGTCTTGCTGGAGGCTCATCACTCCTTGCCTTAAGAACGAAACCTCCTCTGACATCGTCCATTCGCCGGTCCCTGCAACAAAAAGAAAGTTTTGTACTACAATATATAAGGTGCTTAAAAGTAATTTGTATGTTCAATACGTGGAATACAAATAGAGTTAAAATATAATATACATACAATACACCCTGCATCTAAATCCTTTGAATTTTACAACTCTAAGAGGTTGATTCGTCCAATTAGTTCTATGTCAACGTAACAACGGCATTGCAAACAAAACCTTCCGTTTGAAGAGCTTCCGTCTGGTTTTTCACAAGCAAAATGATGCTCCCCGTCAGAAAAGTCCTCTTTTTCCCAGACCTTATTCTCTAGGTGATTTATCATTGAAATGCATCCCTCTCTGCATAAACATACATTTATTACCTACCACAAGCATTTGGCTGTGCCGAGCCGAATTAGCTTCTATGTATAAATGCTATGAATATATTTATTCACATACTATATGCACAATGCTCCTTCTAGGGACTTGAAAAATTGCCTACATACAAGTACGGAAAACTTCCTTCCGGGTTCCTGATTTCTATGCCTGACTCACCATTCGCTCTGAATTTTTATAGCTTTCTTCCCGCTGCTGACTGTGCATAGTCAAATCTAAATTTTCTTTTGAGAAATATGGATAGCAGAGCTATTCAAAATAAAAACATTTTCTCGTATGCCAACAATCCTTTAAACTTGAGGAAGAAGTGTGACGTTTGACTCCAGAGTACCCAACAAATCCGAAAGCAAAACTTTGTGCTTTACGATGCCTTCTGAAGGCTCTAAGACTCACATGTACATACAAGGAGTACAAGAAGGGAAAATCCTGTGGTCTTGCATGCAATGAATGGTGAATGAAGGAGCTCTGTAAAGCGTTGAAGCGCTATGCATGAGCAATAAAAAGCTACTCTTGATGTTTTCCGTCGACTCACAAGTTCACTGAAGGATACCGAAATTCGCAGTTCTAATAACACATCTTCAATACGTATAACCTTCAAAAATATTCCATGAGAAAACATTTCACGAACCAACTTTTACTTTTCTTAAAGCAAATCAAATCAATCAGCTACAATGCTTTCCATTATGTTTCACAATTTTTTACACCATCAATTGTTTAAGCTGAAAATAAACTGTGTTCAAGGATTTCAACTTTTTCTCTTATGTGTCAACCCCTTTATCCTTAGCAAGCTTGCAGTACTTACAAGGGTAAGAAATCTATCTATCAAGTGTGTAACTTACTTATTCCAAAAATACAAATTGAATAGGAGTGCCTGGTAGTTACCTTTCCGATGTGGGATCAGCGGCTGATTCGCTTTTCAACGATGCCATGGACCCTTGTGGTGCTTTGGGACGGAAATGGGACGCCATACCAAAAGGTGCGCTCGTTCGAACTCCATAGCCATGTCGTAGGCCACGAAGCCATTGACCCTGATAAGTTCCTGTTGGCACAAATTATTTTAGAGTATTATTACCAGAATTAATAGAATTTTGTTAATTTTTCAAAATTCCTCATTCATTTAAAATTTAAAAATTGTCCTTTTTAAATGTATATAATCATTTCTGTTTCAAAATTGAATACCAGCGTAATTTTTTTATATCAAATAAAAGTTTCGTTTTATCTAATCATTAAATTTTAAAAACTTTTTAATATTGTAATTCTCACTTAAGTAAATTCACGACTAAATATTCATGAAGAGGTGAGCAGTAATAAATTGATCAAATGTAACACACGTACGTGCTTTATAATAAGTAATGTGGCTGATGAATGGAAAGAATTAATCCCGATTTTTCATTTCCTATTGTGATTTCCTTTAATAAAATCAATGAAATATAATACATTGTAAGAAAAATGAAGACAAACCCAATTTTTCTTGGCCTGCTTTATCTTCCTTGCATTCGTCTATAAGCTTTCCCCACTACAATATTAAGTAATCATGTAAGTGTAATAGTGTTGAAGCCATATACAAGCTTATATGGAATCGTATGCTTTCTAGCTGAACTTTTCACAAGTCTCGTGGGCATTCTGATGAGATATTTTGCATTGAATATTACTTCATTTCTTATTTCTCCTATAATTTCATCCTCATCTCATATTTCTCTTATAAGCTCATCTTCATCACATGTTTCTCCTATACTTTAATCTTCGTTTCATTTTCCCACTATCACGCCAAATTCATTTTAGCTTATAGTGTCATCATTTCATCTTGTCATATAATTTTAACGTCATTTTCCTATTAACATTTTATATTCATTTTTTTCCTTGTAGTAATTCTTCCTTTTATTGTCCCTTTCATCTTTTTTCCATTTTTATCTCAAAGTTTATTGCTAGGTAGTCAGGCACATGACTTCTTGTAGAACTGATTTCTATGTAAGCAGAAATGCTGATGACTCGAGATACTTTTAGTTTAGCCATATTGGATATTATATACTACCATGCTCGGCGTATTTATTTCTAAGTAAATTTCCCACAGCTTGTTTATATTAACCCATCTGAGCTACCCTTCATGAACTCAAAGCATCTTTTATTAACGGTCTCGGTAATGAAAAATGTACACAGAGAAATGATTATAGGATGTAGAACTGGTTCAGAACCTCTAAAACTCATCCAAACTACCAACTCCATACTTCTTCGCAAAGTACATGCTTGTATGTACTATAAAGAATATTTATATTTCTTTATATTTCCCTGACTACAATATTTAACAATATTTATTCATGAATGTAACAATGTCTCTTAAATTATGAATTCGTCATTTAAGTTAACCAATCATTTCAATTATGATATTTGATTGAATCCTTGTAACTCATCTTCACAATTCGACCATTCACTCTTGGTTTAGGGTTTTGCGAATAAAGACGCACCTAACCTTGATGTCATAAACTCTCAATTGCATTTTATTTAAGGAGATGGAATTTCCTCCTATCTACGCTTCGACATTGGTGACGCTAAATACCACCCAGGATTCTTCGTAATAATAAATTAATAAATATATTGGTGACGCTAAAATTCCACCCAGGATCTTCGTATTATTAAATAAATATAATTAAGGAAAGTATCGAATCCTATATTGAGCCGCCTAAAAAGATTCGTTACAGTACTTGTAAAACTTTAAAACACCGTCCTTAGCTTAACATTTACATGCGTTTTTAAGCAGAAATAGACAAAAACTTCCAATTCATAGAATATACATACAACATGCAAATAAAATTTATTTATTATAAATTAAATTTGGCGCTAAACCAAAATAGCCGCGAATGCGGACTTACAATTAGCCAAAGAGCAACTTTTGGTGGAAAAGATAAAAGTGGCGACGGCGATTGTGCGGGTCAGTCAAGTGACCGTCGCTTTCCAACGCATCTTCTATGTAACTGGAAATGTTCTGATTTGGTGGAGTTCACAAAGAGGTTACAAATTATGTATACTGCAAGTTGAACCGCGGTATTTTCATTTGCTTTCATAAATGAGCTTCAACCAAAAATATTTTAATATTTTTTTACGATTAAAATTACAGATTTCGAATTCAAAGTGGATAGAATTAACTAATCAAAAATGAATTGAAACAAATAGATAACTATGCGGGCGCTATAGTCGCGCGTCCGCCATTCTTGAAAGGCCGGATACGCTGAAAAACTCTCTATTAAACTAAGCTACGAGGCCAGTGGTTGCACAGGGCAAACTAGAATCTATATAATTCAAATATTGAATACAATTCCTAATTTAATCAAGAAAATTGCGTTTAAATCTTTGATAATATTTTTTTATATTAAAACAAATTACAATATGAAAAAGGGAAAATATTACTAAAACCAATACTATTCAAAATTATTTTATGTATGTATTGTTTTACACAAAATAATATTAAAAAACTATTTCTTTAAACATCCAGCCCGTGCACAAATGCTCGTTTTGCAGGCGCTGGTACAAATATCAAACAAAATCGTACCTAAACTACATCAAGCGACGATTACGACAATGACAGGGGATGTCAAGCTCGTCCGCCCGCCAAATTTGGATGCGCATATTGTGCACAAATATGGGAATTTGTTGTTACCAACCAATTTTTTTCTACCTCCAAATAAAAGTAATTTACTAATCTTACAGCTTTGCGAGCGATCAAAATGTTCATCTAGCGGATGGAATTTCCGGAAAACGGCCCCCCTGCGACAAAATTTTTATAACTTTCTACATACAACGCTCTGTTGCAGATATTGCGTCTTTGAAAGTTTAAAATCAAAAATAGTTATTATACAAAATTTAGGACGTAATTGATTGTTCAAATAAGTTTTATCAGACTTTTTGCAATTTAAAATTGTTTAGGAATTCTAACATTAAAAAGTGTATAAATGTTTGAAAAAGTAAATTGTTTTAGTGCTTCGCGAAGCATTGAAAATTCTAATCGTTCCTTACTTTGGAAAACGTTTACCTGCACTATAACTAATTTTCTTTTCCTCTGTGAATTCAAATATTTCTCGTAACGTTCGGGTGTGTTTCAAATATCACTGAACTTTCTATTTATATTCCTTTCCATTATATATTTCAGCAGTTAAAACTCCCAGTACACGTATTAATGTACGGTAAATTTGGGATCCACCCGTACAATCACACTGGACTCTCTCTATAAGGGATCACTATAAATCAACCCAAAATAGCCACTATAGAAAGAGTCCCTTATATAGAATATCACACAAAATTGATTTAATTATGGATTTGTTCGGTTACTGCATGGTTTACAATCAAATGGGTAGACGATCTTCACTACGTTATGGATGACTGCAATATTTTCCGACGTTCTTTAAAACAAATCAATCTTTTGAACCTTTAACATTACAACGTTGCCCAACTTGATTTTTCACAAACATTTAATTGCAATATTTGATTAGAATATACCTAAACTTATACGATTAACTAAAAATACAATAACACGATACTGTAATATTAAAAAATTTAGTCATTTGGGATTTAAATACGATATTAAATCAATAATGTGTTAAATAATAATTTATTCAGTAACTTCTAAATTGGTATTTAAAAAGTAAAACACCTAATGAAGGTTAGAGAGAAATAAATAAACCTAATTTGCTGATACCTATGTTGATTTGTTATGGTATTTGCTTTAGAAATTGTATCGTAAATAATGATTTGCTTATTTATTTTTTAAACCGTAATTTTAAAATATTAAAATTACTGTAAAACATCCGTTTGAGAACAACATTTATACGTATTTGAACTGCTTTTTTTTCGAAATGCCACTATAAAGAGAGCTACCGGCTCCATATGCGTACTAATTTGTGCCACTATAGAGAAACATCCACTATAAAGAAATCCCTTAGTTGGAGTCAATAACATGCAATATGTGTGGGGCGGGCTTAAATGTGATACTATAGGGAGAGTTCCCTTATATAGAGAGTTCTTATAGAGAGAGTCCAGTGTATCATTCACTAGTTAATTATTATAATTTCTATATATTGAATTCATTACGTCAGGAAAGTCATCATATGACCAGTAAATTCACGTATTTGCCAAGAAATTCATTACACGGTTGCTAAGTCAATAAATTCTTAAGGCAAGGACATCGCAGGGATGAGAAGGGAAATGTGTTGTGGGAATTCGGCCGGCGCGGCGAAGTAGAGACGGCTGTTGTAGCGCTGATTTGATTTCGATTCTATCACATTGATTCACAATCCATTCTAAGGATTTTGTCAACCTTCTATTGACTTATTGTACAAACTTCACGGACAACTATTTTATAATTATCGAAGAATGGAAGATGATGTTTTTGTGTTATTTGCTGTAGTATATCACATAAAACTGGTTTGATACGGATCAACTCAAAATATAACTGGGAAGCAAACTGTATTTCTCAACATTCTGTTAACGTTCGGTTGGATTTCAAGTTCCACTGGACATTTCTGTTTATAATTCAACAGTTTAAACTAACATTTGATTCTGCAGTAAATTTGCGAATTCCCAGCAAATTTATTATTCTCCAGTAAATGATTGAAATCGCTTGTAAATTCAATACAATGTTAGAAGTAAATAAGTAGGCCGTCAATTTAAGTGCCTTACTTGAAATAGCTTTATAAAAATACAGTAATTTAGTTAAAATACGGATGTAAAATTTACTACTGTCTGAATTATTAGGAAGAGTTTCAAGTATTTAGAAAGGCGAATTAAATTATTTACGTCGTCGCTGAATAAACGGTGACTGAGTGAATGTCTTCTGGGTGTACATACATTCTTTACAATTACAAATAAATTCTCGTGGTTGTCTGGCAAAAGGATTAAACGGAATGGCACTGCCACTATAATAATACATATACATAATCCGCATGTAGCATATTTTTTAAATAAGTTTAACTATAATTTTTAACACTTGGAATTATTTTCTAAATTTAGAAAGTAATAAATTAGTTGGAAAATTTAATTGCTTTTAGCGCGACGTACAGCATTGTAGGTCCTGACCAGAGCGTTCCCGACTGCTCACGCGGGATTTTGAACAGACTCTCTGGCCCCATTCCGTCTCGCCACTCAGGCGCTAGCAATAAGGAGGAGGAAGCTGCGCTTGACGACAACATGTTGCAGATATTACGTCTTTAAAAGTTGAAGCCTTTGGTTTAAATCTTGGTAAGAAATAATCCTTATAATCAATTTATAATATAACAAGTAGATCTCGGCGCGCGTTCGATCTACTTGTTGGCGACTCCGGGTCCCCCCACCCCACCTTCTACTCCTGAATCACGGTTACGGAATCACGGTCGTCACAACGAAGTTATTAATAGACAGATACGTTTTTAAATCAGTTATCATAATTTTTCAACATTTATAATTTGTTAGGAATTCCAAAATTTAGAGAGCAATAAATGGCTTAATAAATTTAATTATTACAGCATTGGAAATTCTGACCAGAGCGTTCCCGACTGCTCGCGCCGGATTTTTAAATGGTTCTCTGGCCTTATTCCGTCCCGCAAACTTCCAGGCGCTAACACTAAGGAGGCGGCAGCAGCGCCTGGCAACAACAATAATTATTATTGTATGTAGCAACAGTTCCAGAAGCAAGAATAAGAGAGTCTGCTCCAGCAGATCCGAATCCTTCTTTTACCGCCTAGTCTTCTACCTAGAAATGTTCTCAACTGATTCGATGCAAAAAGAGGTTTTAAAATAAAATCATAATTTTCTCAAAATCCATGACCATAATTATTTTTATAATAAACAATGTGCCGATATTTTCCAAAATTTTATTTTGTTTTGAATAAAACCACTGATTTTAAATTGGAGATTGACGGAATCCAATCAAAATTAGCGGAACTATGTAATCAACTGCAGAAAGTGAAGAACTATGTACGCGCTAGGCGCGCGTCTGCCATTTCTGAAAAGTTTGATACACTGAAAAATTCCCTAACAATCTGAGACTTGACTGCGCGGGCGCTGGGGGCAAAAACCAAGCGAGAGGTTATTTACACTGAAATCTCGCTATAACAGAACGCTATAAATCACTAAATTCAGTCTCTTATAAAAACTATTCTTTTATAGAGAGAGCTCGTACACGGATCGTTACAAATAATTACTTTCGACCACGACTTTGGTCGATCATCGAATTTCGTGAAAAATATTGGCAATCCTAAGATGGAAGACCCAATAGGTCCCTGAAAAAATAATAAAAAAATTCCCGCATTGCTACCTCTGGTGTGGGGGGCTGTCTCGGCCGTTAGTCGATGGATTGAGCTGTAATTTTGTGTATACAGTCTAGATAACATTTCAGGAATGTTCATGTGATCAGAATTTTAAAAATCCGAAAATCGGATGTTTCGGATTTTGCACACTCTGACACCATGGACATTCCTAAAGTAGCCCAAGAAGCTCCTGTACCTTCACATTGAAGTTTTGGGTCTAATTGCCACATTGAAGGACTTATTTTCAAATTGTAGCCTGAACCTTCAGATATATGCATGCGAATGTGAATAAATTTGGTACAGGAGCTTCTGGGGCTACTTTAGGAATGTCCATGGTGTCAGAGTGTGCAAAATCTGAAAAAACCGAAAAATCAGATTTTTAACATTCTGATCAACTGGATATTCCTGAAATGTTATCTAGACTGTGACTGTATACACAAAATTTGAGCTCAATCCATCGACTAACAGCCGAGATCTGGCACTGGCCACTTTTAAATTTCACAGCCCCCCACACCAGGGGTAACCATGCGGGAATTTTTTTATTATTTTTTCATGGACCCATTGGGTCTTCCATCTTAGGATTGCCAACATTTTTCACGAAATTCGATGATCTACCAAAGTCGTGGTCGAAAGTATTTGTAACGACCCATACATATAACTATCCATGACATGCGAGCCCAAAAGATCTGTTACAGAGAGAGTTCTCTTATATGGAGATCTCTTATAGAGAGAGTCCGGTGTAGTTTTACCATTTATTACAAAATGTATGACCCCTGAATGCTTAAATACTCGTTTTTTAGGCGCTATGACCAGAATTAAACAAAATCATACTGGAAATACGTCAAGCGACCACTACAATAATGACAGGGAATATCAAGTTGACCCGCTCGCCAAATTCGACAGCGTAATTTGCTAAAATATAATAATTATCATGAGGATACCTTATACTAATTTAATTACTAAAAATAATTATTGAGTACTTGATAATTTTACAACTTATTAGTGAGTGACCAAGATTTTCATCTGGCGGCGGACATTTCCAAAGAGTGGCTCCTTCTGCAGCAGAAGATAATTTTCTGCAGCGCTATCTGAAAGACATTTACAAGTTAAAGCGCTTGGGTAAAATTTTGAAATAAAAACTAATCCGTATTTAGAATTTATTGACGTACACTGGAACCTCGCTATAAGAGAACGCTATAAATCACCAAAATCTGCCTCTTATATAGAAATTCTCTTATAAAG